>PVIC010022750.1:0-27386 GCA_004025085.1 Thryonomys swinderianus
GGGTTCTGAGGGAGGACACACGGACAGTCCCAGAGGAGGCTGGGTGGGCTGGGGGAGAAAAGCCAGGCCGCCAGAGCTGACATCCCTGTGACCAAATCCCAACTCGACACTCTGAGACCTTATGCAAGTTATTTAATTGCCATCAATTTCAATAATTACGGCAATAATCATGGGTTCCCTCAAGGAATGCTGAATGTGTAAAATGAATTCAATTTATATTAAGGTCCCTGCAAACCAGTAGCTGTACCACAGCAGTCAGTCCCTTCTCTTGATTTTGGCTTTGATCACCAAAATAAAAGGAGCCCCAAATCCCGGTCAGAGTGCACATGCTTTGTGGGTTCTTCTAACCAGACAAAGGTCCTACGACACTCCTGGGGAGTCCAGCAACAGGTTAAGAAAATGTCCGCTTCTGTCCCAGTTCTCTTCGCCTCCCTCCCAGCCAGGCCAGCCCACAACGCTGAGCTGCTCACAGCGCAACAAATATTGTCAGCATGTTGCACAGCAGGTACTGTGCTCAGTGCCAGGAATACAGTGGTGAGTACAGTGAGCTAGGAACCAGAATAGGGCAGTTGAGGCACTTAGTGCGTGACGTTTAACGGGAGTTCACTCTGGGCACGTGCATGAACCCGAGCAAGGGCCTGGCACCCCGCTGCACTTGGGCATCTCCTCTGCCTCACCCTCATCCTGACAAAACAGCCCCAGTCCGGTCTTTGGGCACCCACAGTCTGGAGTGGGGGAGGGGCCTGAAGGCCTCTGCAGTGGCCAGAGCCGAGGGAGCTGACCGTGCAGAGTCCTGGAGGCAGGAAGACCCCAGAGGGCATTTAAGAAGAGGCTTGGCCGGGGCTGTGGCTGAAGGGTTAGCATCAGTCAAGCAGGGAGGCCCTGGAGGCTCTAAGGGTTTCTTCCTACAGCAAGGGGAGCCTGTTGGAGGCTTCTGGGCCGGGAAGTGGTACAATCCTCTCACATCTGGAACACAGCACCCTGGCCACTGAGTGGTGAAGGGGATAGAACAAAGGGAAGTAGGACATCTGAAAGGAGATGGTGCCAGCAGCCAGGGAGACATGACTCGGGCTCCACGTGGCATGAGCGAGGGTAGAGGTGGGATCCTAAGGCGCAGTGCGGACAGGGAATTGGCAGGGCTTGGCGGCGAACTGGACGCAAAGGAGAGAAGTAGGCAGAGGTCGCCAGTGATGTCGTATGTCTGGTCTGAGAAATGCGACAGCGGGAAGGGCAGTTTACTGAGCTGTGGGACTGAAAGGAGAACGTAAATGGAAGACGGAAAGGCCACCTGAGCTTCTGAGATTTGGTGTCTGTGAGATAGATGCGTGGTCATAGTGTGCTGGCTAGGATTTGAGGCCTAGAACAGAAGCCTGTGGAGGTCGTAAACCTGGAGGCCATTAACGCGGAGATGGGCAGACCCTGTGGATGAACAAGGGGAGAAGAGGACCCAAAAGAAGTTTGGCAGGACCAAGAGGTCCTGGAGCACGGGCACAGGAGGCAGGTCCAATTTAAATCCTCAGAGTGTCTGTCCCCAAAGAGACCAGCGCATGCCACTGGTGGAGACCAAAGCCCTGCCCGCCGAGCAACCCCAGGCACCTGGGGGTTTGCAGAAACACCGGAAGCTGCTCTGAGGGCTGGACCAGGGCGTCTGCCTCCTGCAGAGGACCCAGCTGCCACAGCCTGGTGAGGGCAGAGAGCATCGTTCACTGCTGAGCTGCCTTGCGGGGAAACTGACAGCTATCTGACAAGCTCCCGGCAGGACAACTTCCGGAAAGAAATGAAGACAGATTCTCATCGTTAATGCCATTAATGTCCCATTTGCTCCTCCCCAGCACCCTGCCTGTCCCGGCAGAAGCAGATCTGAGTGAGGTCCTCGGCCCTGGCCCTCACCGACAAGCAGCCCACAGGACACTTTCTTGCGTGTTCGGACATCACCCTCACTTCCTCTACAACCTCGCCTGCCTCCGTTTCCCCGCCCCTCCTTCCCGCCCCCTCCTAACCCCTCTCCTCCTCCACCCACCTCCTTCGACATCATTAGGAAGAGAACTGCACCTCCCAGTGTGACTCTGACTCACAGATATTCACCCCAAAGTAATGGTGCATCTTAGCCAGGGCCGGTTTATGAAGGAGAGCCTTAGAAAATCCCCTCACTAAACCCTCTGACTCCGAAGATGCTCAGATTCAGAAACAGTAGGCTCCATTGGCTGTGCTTGAGTCTCTCAGAGGGTCCCTGAGGACCAAGCCCAGCCTGGAGGGTCCTGCACCCCGCGAACAGCTCCACAGCTGGTCCCATGCCCTTGGTTCTCACGCCCCTGGCTGAAACTGGAGGGTGTGGAGCTCATTTAAAGCTCCTCAGTTCCTGTTGATCATTTATTCATAATGTTGCAGAGCCTTTGGGGAGGAAGAGCACTTGAGAGAAAAACAGGCGTGGGTCTCAGAACAAACAGAACCTGCCCCAGCACCCAGCAGGGAGCCCAAAAGGAGCATCAGACGCATCCACCCTTCCACCCCAGCACCCCCCCCCCCTGCGTGTGCTCAGTCCGGGGCTTCCCTGCAGGGGAGGACTGGCCCCTCCTCCCCTCTCCTCACAGGGAGCCAAGCGGCGGGGAGGCACCGGCTGGGCAGAGGGTCCGTCTCTGATCCCTTCCCCCACGGCCCCTCATCCGGGACCCTGCAGCCCGCTGATTCTGCCTCCCATGAGTCCTGCTTTCTGCGTCGGAATCTGTAACGCTTGTTCCTCAGCCTTTACGACCTGGGGCAGTGGGAACACACTCCCAAATCAGACCCGGGCGCCGGGGAGGTGGCCCCAAGAGGAGGTGACAGGACAGGTGCTCTGGAGGGGCCAGTGATGTTCAGGGCGCCGGAAGGTTTTGGGGCAGCGGGAAGGATGGAAGGAAGGCGCAGAGTGGAGAACGCAGTCGGGGGCTTGGGGCAGGATGGTGTAGGAGCTGAAGGCGTGAGCTCGCAAGCTCGTCTCTGCCACATCGAAGGAGCGGATCCTCGGGCCGGATGCACAGCCGGGAGCAGGAACGTCAGCGGCCCCGTGTACAAGTGGGGACACCGACGGCACCGCCTCCCGGGCTCCTGTGAAGTTCCTCGGCCGAGTGTGCACTGGCACTGAGGGCGGGGCGCGCGGTGGGCACCGCGGCGGTCGGTCAGGGCCTCTGGAGCAGAATGGCGGGCGGTGATGCCGGCGAGAGAGCAAAGCCCAGCTCACGAAGAGCTCGTACGCGGGCTTCTCAAGTCGACTCCTAGAAACTCCGAGGAGGAGGCCAACGGTGAGAGGTAGCAAGCTGGGTGTTCCGTCTCTGAGCCACTTTTCGCTTGTTATATATATTTGGGCTTTCAGATATTGTTTCAGAGGTTGTCCGGCCGTAAAGCAAATGTGAAATAGGAAGCCACTGAGCAGAAGAGCAGCTGTGATAACAACAAAGAGGATGGACTGGAGGGAGCCAGCAGCAAAGAGTTGAAAAGCAGCAGAAGTCTGGGGAGAGACTGTGCCGGTCAGAGATAAGGGGGTTCAGGGAGGGAAAGAAGGGGAGAGGGCCTCAGAGCCCAGTATCCTTAGGGGAGGCGGCCCTGGCTGTGGGGCCGCAGGAGGCGGGACTCTAGCACTGTCCTCACGCCACTCTTCCCTGCCGTCCGGCCACACCTGCCCGTCAAACACTTCCCTCACCCCCACGGGCTCTGCTTCTAACAGGGACTGAAATCCAAAGACGTCCTCTCCCCGGATCCTCGCGCTCTGCGCCGAACCCCATCGCCTTCCTTTGGGCAGGACCAACGGTGCTCCCTGCAGGCTCCTCCCCCGGTGCTCCTCCTCCACTCCCGGCCACTGTCTGCTTCCGGCTTGGGAAAACCGCTCCATCTCAGTGGCTCCGACTGCACCTATTAGCGCTGCCACGTCGCGGGTCCTTCTGCCCTTTCTCTTCAGTGCAACCTCGCTCAGTTCATTTGGTCTCCTCCTAGAGGCTGGTATCCCACCCCTCTCAGACGCACAAACAGGACGTGCGTAACGCACAGCAACACACGCGGACTCGGGAGCCAGTGCAGGTGTCAGGACGGGAAGCTGCAGAGTGGACCGAGGAGGAAGTGAGAGCAGGTACAAAGCGGCCTCCAGCGCCTGCAGGACGGAGGGCAGCACCTGAGTGTGGCCCTCCAGGCGCGCGCCTGTTCCCAGCCTCCTCCGGCCGCTCTGGCCCCATCCCGTCCCCACCACACTCTCTAGCCAGAGCCCGCCCTCGGCTCGCTGTACCCCCGTCTCTGTGCACCGCCGGCCCTGGTTGTCCCCTGTTCGCTCCCTCCCCCGTCCAGATTCTGGGAAGCCCACCCTGAAATCCCCAGCGGAGTCCCCCTCCCCTCCTCTGCTCTCCAGCGTCTGACCCGAGCCTGTAACTGATCGCACTGATCGAACCAAACGGTACCTCTTCCTCACATTCCTGTCTCTCCCCTGTCCCTGCCCAAGATCGTGAGATTTGTAACAGCAACAACAATTACAAGAGCAGCGGACACGGGCTGAACACTTCCGCTACACGCTGCGGCAAGCACTCCGCAGAAATTACCTCATTTAATTTTTCCCAGAACCCTAAAAGGCAAGTCATAGACATCCCATTATAACAGGTAGGAAAACAAGACTGCGGAAGCTTAAGTAAGTCATAGTACGTCTAAAACTCAGAGCTGGAACTTGAACCCCGGATGCCAGGTGCCAGGTTCTGTTTGCATTTGTACTTCCTACGCATCAAAGCCCTGGGCTGGACGAGAGAGGTAAAATGGTAACTCAAGGCAGGGCCCCTCCCCCTGCCCAGAGGGCCTGCGCGCCGGTGAGGAGCAGCAGCCGCTCACAGAGCCCTCTAGCTAATGGGGTCGGCCTACGCTATGAGGAAGAGGCGGGGTGCCTGCGGAGTGGACGCTAGGAGAGATGGCTGGTCTCCAAGAGTCGGGCTCCACCCTGACCCAGCTGTACACCCCAACACTGAGCTCAGGCCCCCACACGGGGGCTGCTCATTGGTTGTTTCCTCACTCGTTGGAGCCGAGTTGGCTTCCGCCCCAACTCCCTTCAAACCTTTCTGCCCCAGAGTAACTTAACAGCACTTCCTGCCCAGGGCTTCCAAGCTCCTTTTTAGGTCTCCTGTGACTTCCCTAAAAGTGTAGCCGATGCTTCTCTGCTGATGATGAGAGATTCAGACAAGCCACTTAATGATTAAGAGACGAGAAGTGTTCTCTGGGAGATGGGGAAGCAACGGTTGTGCTTTCTCAGTCTTGATGTTCCGAGTGGACCTGGAGGCCTTGACGCTGCTCATTGGTATTTAGGAAAGGAGTGGGGGCAGGGCGAGCCCCGGAGGAGAGCAGGCCGCAGGCGGGGGGTGGGGGAGGGGGCCTGAAGGAATGGGAGCATCTAGACTTGGAAATGAAGTTGCTAGATCCCTTGTGCTACACCAGCCGACAGGCCGAGCACCCCAATTGGTGGTGGCTGGTGGTAAATTTTCCAGCTTGAATCCTTAGTTCTCACGGACAGACTGTTCTCCGAACAGACCGTCTGGTGGAGCCCCTTCATTTGACACATGAACGTTCAGTGTCTCCCAGCTAATTAGTGGTAGAGGGCCGAAAGCCCAGATCCTAGGCTTAGGGTTCATTGCTCTCTGCTGGAGTTTGGCTGTGCCTGGGGTATGTGAGCGCGTCCAGAGGAAAGAAGCGCCCTAACCCGCCATGGGAGCCGCGCTGCAGTGGAGGGAGGGGCCCCGCGGAGCTCCAGCCCGGAACGACGTCAGATGGACAGATAACTCCAGGGGACAACTGCGCGGAGGCTGCGGGGCGGCCTCTCCGGCAGCGGGTGGAAGTGGAAGCAGTCAGACACCGCTGCTCTGCACCGCCTGCTCTCTCCGGCTTTACTAGAGACCAAGGTCTCAAACATCCTAATGAGGATAAAAGGCTAGAAAGGTGCGTGTAAACAGAGGCCGAACCCTGCAAGGCAGGACAGAGAGTC
This sequence comes from Thryonomys swinderianus, assembly GCA_004025085.1. Taxonomy (NCBI): domain Eukaryota; kingdom Metazoa; phylum Chordata; class Mammalia; order Rodentia; family Thryonomyidae; genus Thryonomys; species Thryonomys swinderianus. The sequence continues at coordinate 5,981 of PVIC010022750.1, forward strand.
AGGCAGGGGCAGCCACAGGGCTGGGCGAGACTCGGCTTCCCAAGGAGACACTAATTGCCTGTTTGCTTAGCTCTCTTCTCTCTATTTGTTCAAAATTAACTCATTACTTTCCTTTATCAAATCACCCAGTCCTCTGCTGCCTGCCTGTGCAAGAGATAAGCTCCCTCCAGCCCCTGTGCCAAGGAGGCCTGGCGAGGCCAGGTACCCACAGGGGAAGCTCCCAGAATGGGCTCTGGGACTCAGGACTCCTTTCCTCTCGGCTCGTGGGGCGGACTGATAGAAGGCGGAGGTCACCACGGGCTGCAGGAGCTGGGGGGGCACTCTGCACTGCAGATCCAGCACCTCCACCCCCAGCTGCCACAGTCCCGGGAGACAGGGCAGCCGGGCGAAAGGAGGGTCCTGTGGGCCAGAGTGCCCCTGGAGGGAGCTGTCCTTGAGAGCAGTCCCTAGAGTCCTGAGAGATCCTGCTTCCCCCGGGGGACCCTCAGCTCCCCACACACAGCTCCTGGTCTGTAAACAAGCCACTCAGGCTCCCCTGCCGGGACAGCCGGTGGGAACGTCCCTCTGCAGGGTGCAGTGGTGGGGCCCTGGCAACAGCGGCGTCATTCCTCGTCATTCCTCCTCTGGGGCCACCGGAGCTTCCCGCCTCCCTCCCAGGCTCCAGCCCATGTCACACCCGCCTGGAGAGCCACGCTGCCCGGTCCTTCCGGCTGAAGCGAGACCGCCCTTCGTGCAGATTCAGTGCAGCTGCTCTCGGGGGCTGCTGGGCCCCTCTGAAGCACAAGGCAGCGTAAGGCCAGGGCCCTGCGCAGAGGGCCTCCGTCACTGCATGCTACAGGAAGACACAGCAGTGAGACGAAGGGGACGGGCGAGGTGACTCCTGGGAGCTGCTCAGGGCCAGGAAGCCCTTCAGGCTGTCGGGGGACTTGCTCATGTGAGGTGGGACACAAGCCAGGGTCCTGGGGCGGGCACGAGCTTGGTCCTAGAGCAGGCACAGGGTTGTCTAGCCAAGAGGAAGAGGAGAGGCATTTGGGCAAATAAGACCCAAGAATCGCCAGCCCCGTGGAGCAGAGGGTTGGCAGAGAGGAAGGGAAGGGGGAAGAGGAGGAGGGGAAGAGAGAATCCGGTGAGGTAGTAAAACAGGACCTGGTGGTTGAGAACCCCAGATGCAAGCTAAGAAGGTAAAGGAGAGTCCTGAGGGGGATGGGCAGCGGCACTGACGCCACAGGGATACAGGATCGTTGGACGCTGAAGCGCTCACTGGATGCAACCTTTGGCTGGTTCCTTCACTCCGTGAAACATTCATCTTCGCCTGTGTGCAGTGGAGACCAGCCAGACGCCTGCCCTGGGGGCTGTGCTGGAATCGCAGAGGGGCCCTGGGAAAGAACTCAGCGGAGTGTTCCAGAGGCTTTAGCTCCCTTTGCCGTGCTGACAGCTGAAGGATCTCTTCAGCTTTGGGCGGGACCAAGCTTTGGAGACGCCCGCTGCCTCTTAGAGACAAAAGGGAGGGAAACAGCCAGGCTTCTACCTCGTGGTCTCTGTCAGAGATGGAACGTCCCGCCAAATGGATCGCTGATCTGATCGCTGCTGTGGGAGGGTGAAGTCACCTTCCTACCATACCAGGGCAATTCTGTGTCTCCTTCCCTGAAGAGGGCACTAGGAAGACAGGAGACACCCCTGAAGAAGATGGGGCTCCTATGCCTTCTGTGGTTATACCATGCTGGAGTACAAGTAGGGGCTGGGGACTTGAAGCTGCGTGTTGGGAGGAATTTCTGTCTCTTTTCTTCTCACCTATATCCCCAACGCCCAGATCAGGACATAGCAGATGGACAGTCATTGTTTCTTGAATAAATGAATGGAGGAATGATATGAAGATCCCATCTGAAATCAGAGCCACCCCAAACCCTAACTTGTCTCCTCAAACCTCACTCTAGGGGTCCTAAGAGGAGAAACCATCGTGTATCTCACAGTCATAAGCCAGCTGCACCCTCTTCAGTAAGTAGGAAAAAGGAAGCATTCTGCTAAGTACCTACTTCAAACAACAGGAGAACATGCTTGTTGCCTTTCTAGGAAGATGGTAAAACTTTCTGGAAGTTCTCATGTTCTCTGGCCATGATGATTATGATGGCAGGAAAGACAGAAGAGTATGTGCTCCTTGCTGATTAAATTTTTTTTTTTTTTTTTTGCAATAGAGTCTCATTTTGTGTAGTTCAGGCTGGCCCTGAGCTCACTATGTAGCCCAGGCAAGCCCTTAACTCAGTAATCCTGCTGCCTCTGCTTCCTGAGGGCTGGAATTACAGGCTTGAACCGCCAAGCCCGGCATTTGTGGTATGTAGTATGATTGCTGGTGGGCATGAGTCACCACAGCCGGTATTGTTGTATGTGGTGTTCAGGGATCGAACCAGGGACCTTGCACTTGCTGGGCAGGTGCTAGAACCATTGAGCTAAATCTCCGGCCCCTAGATTAAGTTTTTAGGATGATCACATTAAGAAAAACAGAGCTAGGGATTTAGCTCAGCAGCATAGCACCTGCTGGCAATCTTGAGGTTCTGAGTTCGCTCCCTGGGAACCCCCCCCCCAAAAAAAAAAAAAAAGAAGAAGAAGAAGAAAGAAAAATAGACAAAGCATACCAAGTCTGGCAGCCAGTGTGGGGTAGTGAGTGTATAGCTCATTGGTTGGTAGTACGTCCTAAGCAGGGACGCAGTCCCTCGCCTTCCACACTGAGGCTGGCGGCTAGAGTGCTGAGTATGTCTTGGGAGAGGCAAGGAAGCTGCCAGCGCAGAGAGGAGTTGACAAGGAACAACTGATCTAAAGAGAGAGGCAGAAAGGAATCGCGGAGCTGCTTAGGCGAGAGATCTAACGGCTGGAGTGTGTGTCTCATGCAGGGGACTGTCATGGCCACATTGCAGGACAGGCAGGAAATCTAGAGGGGTGAGCTAGAGGACTGGGTGCCATGGGACTGTGGCCAAAGGGCATGCATAGGGCAAGTCAGGGCAGACCAGACTGGCAAGGTCTAGGTCCTGAATGTGCCCAGCGTGAGAGAAAACAGCGAAAGGGGCAGACCCCACTAGAGGGGTAACGCTGTCATGGCTCGAGGTAAGTCCCGTGGAGATGGGTGCTCCGAGCACCTTCTCCTGGGCCCCGGTGTGGCCCAGCGCCACCGCAGAGGGAGCCCGGGCACCGGTCGCACGCCCCTCACGTGCTGTCTTACCTGCTTCTTTCCAGGAAAGCGTGGACCTGGGGGAGATCATGTTCTCCCTCTGCTACTTGCCCACGGCCGGCAGGCTCACGCTCACGGTGATCAAATGCCGCAACCTCAAGGCCATGGACATCACAGGCTATTCAGGTACCTCTCTTCCCCGCACAGTCTGCCCCAAGGCCTTCTCCAACTCCAGACCTCAAGATGTGGGAGCGGGCTCTCAGAGCAGGAGCACCGGCTCGAGACCCAACTGCCCGCAGCCAGACCCAACTTTTGCCACTCGCTTCCTGTGTAAAGGCTGCGTGTTCTGTGTTAGCTTTCACTGTGGTGACCGAAACCCAGATAATCAATTGAGAGAAAGAAAGGTTTGTTTGGGTTCACTGTCACCATCACCGTTGGGTCTGTGTTACTATGCAGGAAATGTGTGGCTGGGGAGGCCTCACGGGGCTGAGTGAAGAATAAGGAAGAGGAGGGTCCTGAAACCCACCATCTCCATCAAGACCTCACCCCTGAAGACCTAACTGCCTCCTGAAGGTCTCAGTGCCTCCAGTAGTGCCATGAGCTAGAAACCAAGCCTTTAAAACATGGACCTTGGGGGAGATTTAGGATCCAAACTATGCCAGTTTCCTAATCTGACAGTTGGAACACTCATATCTTATACTCATTACACTCAGAATAAGTGAATTAATCCACTAAATGTTCAGCATTGGACCTGACAAATAAGCACTCGATAAGTTTTGGCTATTACTCTCATCCTTTTAGACAAAGGAACGAATCAGAAGAATGTATATAGAAGATTAAAAAAAAGCCTAAGAACTATTTCCCCAATTAATACAGGGTCCTAGGACTTGCACCGGGTTTATGTTGAGTTTCGATGTGTAAATGTTTGCAGGTCCACACAAGCCTAGGGCAGCAGCCCTGCATACTAAGTCATAGGAGCAAATCCATAGAAAAGCAAAGTGCATTTGTATTTGAGATTCCTGCAGCTCCTCCAGCCTCAGTCTCAGCACCAGGACGGCTGAGCTATAGCAGAATAGAAATCTAGTGCAATTCCAGCAATGCAGGAAATGCTTGTTTGGGGGCAGTTGTGGATTGTAGGAAAAGTGTTTGGATTTGGAGATAACAGAAAAGGAGCTTGGGGCCTGGAAGGCTTCTTCCTCTGCTGTCCATTCAAAGTGCCCAGAGGGGTGAGTAGGTTCAAACTGCCCTGAGGGTGAGAAGCTGAAGGAATGGCTGGGAGAGCACTGGGCCGCATTTGAACAGTGAATGTGAGAAGAGACTGCTTACTGCTGCTTTCTCCAGACCCAGGGGACCCTGCTGCTGACTCCTCTACCAATGTAAAGCCACTCGCGAGGAGCCTCTGAGCTTGGCTGGAATACACTGAGGAGTTCCCCCTACATTTCTCTTGTGTTTATTATTTATTTACATCCTGGAAAACACCCTTCCAAAGATCACACCACCATAAAGAGGCAACAGTGCCGCTGAAAACATCTGGGCTGCAGCTGGAAACATCTGGGCTCAAGCTTAACATAGTGTGGGTGAATAAAGAGAAGGTGTCAGGTGACCAGGAAACAAGCTCAGTAATGGTGTTTACCACAGCCTTGACTCTCGCCTCCAGGGTCTCTGTGGCGCCCCTGCCTTCCAGGCTGCCAGTCCTCAACCTCCTTTTTCTGAGGAAGCTGAAGCTCCTTTTTCTGACACGTATCAGGACGTAGCAAAGAGCTTAAAGAACTTCTGCTGACATGCAAAAATGTCTCACAGCAGCAAATCAGCTTCCCCCAAAATACAGCCAATGTGGATTTCATTTTAAGACCAAAATAAGTGTGTGCTGCGGACAGAAATTCACCGAGGACTCTCAAGGCTGTGAGGGAAATGGGATTTTGCTGCTGTAGCCCTGACACTATCTTCTCTGGTATAATTAAATGGATGAGAGAGCTCACTGTAAAGCTATAGGTATTTCAAGGCCATTCCAAATCAGGAGGTTTTTGAGTGAAAGTTTTTTTTTTTTACGTTAAATTTTACTCTCCCCACATTTGCCCTCTTTTCTACCTAGATTTGGAATGTGGTCCTAAATCTCAATTAGATATTGAGAATGCAAGGGTCCTCCTTGTGCTGGAGATGCTTGTCTATTTTGCTCACTGATGTAGCAGTGTAGGTATATGGTGCAAGGCCTGGAGTTCATAAGCACCTGTTAAATAAGGATTAGTGAATGAATGAACAAGTGAATGAATGAGTTTATAGCATGAGGAACCTGGCCTGAGGGTGAGGTAGTTTGTGGGCATAAGCCTTGACCCTCTCACACTGTATCTCTTGTTCTTAAAAGTGAGTTTGAAGTTGCCTTTAGCCCAGACCACTGGACTAACTTGGGGAGTGAACGGAGCTTTTATTTTTTTTTTGTACTGGAGATTGAACTCATGACCTTGCACTTGTGAGGCAGGTGCTGGAACCACTGAGCTAAATTCCCAACCCAAATGGAGCTTTTAATTGCCTATTTAGCTTTATAAGGCACTGAGCTCTAAAACCGAGGATCTTCTTATTCTCATTGTTTTACATTAGCCCAACATCTTTTCTCGAAACCTGCTAGAACCAGGATAATAAAAATAGTCCAAAATAATAAGAAGGATCCACATGCTACAAAAAGGTGCAGATTAACCCTCTAACCCCTGCCACTTCTGCTCCACACTGTTTTGAATCTAGTAGTCACAAAGTGAGCCCAGGAGGCAGACCTGGGCTCAAATCTTAGGCAAGTTTCTAATCCTTCTATGCATTAGATTTCCCACCTGTGAAATGGAGATACTGATAAATACTTCACAGAGTTGATGTGAAGTTTAAACATCCTTACGGATGCACATTTCTTATTCCAGAGCATAGTAGACACTAAAAGCTCACTTCTGAAGGCTCCTATGGCCCTGAGGCTGAAATATGCGGCTGGGCTTTGTGCCACCGTGATCAGCTCCACAGGACAGAGCAGCAAGGACAGGCCTCACAGGTCCTCCGGGCCAGCTTTCTACTGGACCTCATGAGCTTCTGCCCAGAGAGCCCCAGGGCACAGTCAACTCTGCCTAACTTAGCAGGGCCTGGTGAGAGCGCTGATTCCTACAAGGGAACTGTGCCCACTGAATTCATAAATAAATCGTCTGTGCCTGACAGGGATGAGTGGAGCTGGGAAAGAGTCGTTTGCCCAGTGGCCCGGAAGATCAGCCGCTCCGCGTCCCATTTTCCAAGCCTCATAACTTGGGAATGTGCACGGAGTGAGTGTGGAAACAGGAATAGCAGAGCTCACTCACACCTGAAGATGCTTTTGAAGGCTGCATGTACCCTCAGTGTCAAAGACGGGTCCTGGGGCCAATTCTGCCCACTGTCCTCTTGGACTGGACAATGTCCTGGGGTGCATCAGTGGGGAATGGAGCCCATTGGATACTGGAGAGCTCTCCGTCAGGATCTGAAAACTCCTTTCTTCTGTTTTGCTGAAAACTTTCCTGAAAGGAGGAGCTTGCAGATGGGTAGTCAGAGACAGCAGGTTGAGTAAATTCCTCCTGGTCTCCCCCAGTTCCCCCATAAACCTCAGAGTCCCCGTGGCTAAAGCACAGCTGCCACTGTCACACTGGTTAGTCAGCAGCTCGTTTAGGTGGCTGTGGAAAGGCCTCGAAGGCTCGCAGCTTCTGAGGAGGTGCTGCGGTTTCTTGAGTCCCACCGTAACTGTGTGCCTCTCCGGCTCACGTATAACGCCGGCAGTGTGAGGGCCCAGTGGGCGCTCTGGTGCCCACCAGTTACCACTGGACGCCCGGGACTAGCAGAGCTGGAGCGTAGCCTTGGCCCGCACCTCCGGACTTCTGGCAAGAAGGTTCTCAGCACATCACCATCTCAAAAGCTATTATTACCTGTGGGCTGCCCTCTCATTTCTTGAGCTGTGTGACATAAACACTAATTACGATGCTGACCAAGACACCTGTGCCTTGAGCTACACAATACATGTCACTTCATTTGGATGAGTAGAAAATTTCAGGGTAGAAAGAGGACCGTGAAATATCTATTCAGAAATCTAAAAAAGAGACAAGATTGGGAGGCACCACTGAAGTTTAATAAAAAGACATTGCTTTGCAGCATGGAGAGCGTCCAGGATCCCACTGAGCAAGGAAATGTCAGCCAGCTGCCCCGGGTCTCAGGAGACGGCCCCACGCTCTCTCCCAGCCGCAGCTCCTCCCTCTTCTGCTGTTCCGCAGCAAAGAGCAGGACCTCTCTCCCCACTCTTGATGCCGCATGGCAATGAGATTACTGGGACAATGAGACCCCAGAATCATGTTGTCAGGCGGGCAGGACATGAACAGCAGTGTGATCATTTCGTTCTGCCGTGAGGCTCTTCTTTGAGGACCGCTGAGTTCTATTTTGACTCCTTGATCCACTGACTAAACATCCCAGAGTAAGGGACTCCACGTAGGTGAGAGAAATAGTGTCACTGTTCAACGCCCTTCTGTCCTGGGCACCCAGCCACTATGGGGCTGAGATTTAGCCTGGGGACTCCTTACACGTGGGCAAGAGTCCTGTCTGGAGGGGGAGGGGCTGGCTTCCCTGTCCTAAAAGTCCACCGGGCACTCTCCCGAGAATGCCGAGGCCGCTGAAGACTCTATGCTCATTAAGCAGAGAGTATCCTCAGAGACAGGTGTACTACATCAATACGAGGTGCTTTAATTATCTTAACAACCCGCTGGTGCCATCTGATGAGCGGCGGGAGGTCCAGGGCTTCCGTCCCTCTGCTGCAAACGATGCTCGAGGACATCTGTTTCACATGTTCCCTTCCCTTTGCACTGCCGCCGTGGGCACAGATCCCTATGTCAAAGTGTCCCTGCTGTGTGATGGACGAAGGCTGAAGAAGAAGAAGACAACCATAAAGAAGAACACTCTCAATCCCGTCTACAACGAGGCCATCATCTTCGATATCCCCCCAGAGAATATGGACCAAGTGAGCCTGCTCATCTCCGTGATGGATTATGATCGGTAGGTACAGTCCCGGCGGGACGGGATTCCCTGTGCTCCTGGCTCTGCTCCAGCTCGGCGTCAGGTCCATGCCCTGTGGCTTTGGCCTCAGATCTGCCTCCATTTAGAACAGGACAGGCGTGCGAGGAAGAATATGCACTCCCCTCTAGTGAAGGGCTTCCTCTTCAGCCTCTGGCTATTTCTATCTGGAGTCAGTTCACCCATCCTTTTCCCCAGATTCGCCCCTGACTCTTCCTAGTCTTTGTGTGGTACCATATCCTTTAAATGCCTCCTGTCTCCATTTTAAGGGCTGCCGCTCTTACCCCAAGATGGCTGTGCAGCCTCCATCACCCTGTGCCCAGCAGAGTGAGGACACACCTTCCTGGACACTTTCTTCCAGACCGGCCCTTCTCAAGAGTATCAGTGGGCCGGGGATTTAGTTCAGTGCTTCTGGTGTCTGACTGGCAAGCACAAGATCCCGAGTTTGATCCCCAGCACCACATGTCATAATGCCTAATCCCAGCACTTGGGAGGCAGAGGCAGGAGGATTGCTGAGTTCAAGGCTCACCTGGCCTACATAGTGAGCTCAGGGCCAGCCTGAACTATAAAGCGAGACCCTGTGTCAAAAAAAAAGAGTTATCAGTGACTCCTATTTTCTCAGCTCCTCGTGTCCATCCAAGCTGATTTCTCCTTCCTCGGTGTAGCTCTTCTCTTTCGCTAACCCTGCATTTCCATCAAAGCCGATTCTAAAACATTTTCCAGCCCTGTGACTCCTCCTCTCCAGTTGTCATTTCACTTGAAGAAGATGAAATCGGTGCAGCAAAGCCTCCATCCTGAATTTTTAACTCGAGTTCTCAGGCATAGTAGGTGCTTGACAAACATACTTGAGTGATGATTCATGTTCTTGCTGAGTGAATAAATCACATTGCAGCCGATGGGTGTATGGAGAAACGGTACTCAGCGCAAGGTGATTTATTTCCAGATGCTGAGTCTCCAGTGAGGCTGTAGGTGTTGGTCAAGTCAAGTAAGGGAAGAGACCAAGCCTCCCGCTCCCCAGAGTCAGGCCATCTGCCATCATTTCCTGAGAGGCCAAACAAATTTATCTTTTTGCTCAGCTCTCTGTGTCCAATGTCCACCTACAGAGGACATGCAAAGCCTCACCACCATGGACACCTCCGGACCATAGTGAGCACCAGTTTCCAGAGCTGGCACTTCTGAGCGAGACCCACGGGGCAGGACCCACCCCCAGAACCTCCCTTGCCAGGAGGGTATCTGGGAGCTGACACAGGGTTCTCTGTCTCTCCCTCAGAGTGGGCCACAATGAGATCATAGGTGTCTGTCGTGTGGGCATCAGTGCCGAAGGCCTGGGCAGGGACCACTGGAATGAGATGCTGGCATACCCTCGGAAGCCCATCGCACACTGGCACTCCTTGGTGGAGGTAAAGAAATCCTTCAAAGAGGTGGGTGAGGTCGCCTGGCACTTGGCATGCTTGCTGCATGGCGGCGTGGGCTGGAGAATGGCAGCTGGCTGCTGTAAGTCCCTCGGCCTTCTGTGGAAAGGGAGCCAGGCCACACGCATCTCACCAGGTGTGTAACAGGTAGATGGGGCCAAAGACGGAGGCTGCCTGGCAAGAAGCCCCTCTTACATGTTCTGTAAGCAACCTTGAGTTCTTAACGGAAAATAAGAACTTTTATGAAGTCTTCCTAGCAGGCCACTCTGCCAGGCCTGAAATGCTTTCAAAATGTCCCTGGGCCAAGTTTGTCCTTTAGGAGAGAGTCCCAAGGGAGTGAGATCAGAACTTGGCAAGAAATTCTACTCCTGTCAGAACAGTAGGTTCTCTGCGGCTCAAGCCAGGCAGTCACTTGGCAGGTTTCACTGCTAGGACAGAGATGACTGAAGAACAGGATCCCCCTCTTAGGAACTGGGCTCTCACTATTGCTGCAGGTGGGAGTACGGCCTCTAGGTGTCGCACTTTCTGGTTAAAGCTGTGGGGCCAGGTTTTAAACAGAGCCACGACCTGGGAGTCCCAAAACTTGGGTTCCAAATTTGGCCCTTCCTGACTTTCCGTGTAATCTGAAGCTTGCCATGTCTCTCTCAGCTGCAAGGAGAATGTCCCTTTGAGTGATATTTAGTCTGCCCCTACCACCACCAAGCCCCACCAACTTAATGGGAGCTATCTCACTGAGAGTCCCTGGGCTTGCTCCTTCTCAAATGGACTGGAACCTAACGTGTCCAGGAAGGCTCTGAACTTCATTTTCAATAACTCATACCTTAGTCCATCTTAGAAAGTTGGGCGATTGTTCCATCATCTTCACAGGCTGCAAACCTACTAGGCCTAGAGACCTGTATAAAACTAGAATTTTCTCTTAACACAAAAAATAAAGCTTTGTCCCTTCTACCACTGATCCCTCAGCTGAAAAGCAAAGTCACCTTAAAAATGGTGCGATTCCTCCTCCTATTCTGACACAGAGAAGATGAAAAGCTTAGCTGTAAAGCTTGGGGGCCACCAGTTCCTTTCCTTCTCAGGGTAGACACACCATTTCCACCCGTTTCTCGCAGTGTCAGGGGTCCTGAGAGAGCCTGGGAGGTGACAGGACAGGACATGTGGAGATAGGGGCCTCTGGGGAGCCAGGCTAATTGACATCCCTCCCAGGTAAGCCCGTACTTTGTAGCACTCGAACCTGTAGCCTTTGTGTCAGTACTAAGGAGTGAGACAAAGTTCCTGTCCGCGGAGGGACTCACAGCTCTGTCTTGTGGTTGCCTTAATTTTACCAGGTCTGTTAGCTCAGCTCCTGGGTTCTCCTTTGCCATCCCGTCTCTTCCAGAAGGCCCCTCTGCAGTGTGTGAGTGAGATACACAGCGCCAGCTGCAGATGGCGCTACTGGGCAGGATGCTGGGCCGTCTGGGGACAACCTAGCACCTCCCTGAATGCAGTGAGGCCTTGCAGCCCCCTCACCTTTAACCCTGTGGAGATTTTGAAAATAGACTAAGCGTACCAAACTGTTGAGGGTGGCTAGGAGCAGGGTGCGGAATGAATGTACACTAAGAGGGCCGTGGAGTCCCAGGAAGCCCACAGCTCCATGCTGCTCTTGAGTTTCCAGTCGGTGAACGAGGAAGGGACCCTTCTGACCTCTGCTTCTGTACCACACGCTGACCCTAGATGACAGCCCGGAGCCCACACCCTGCACGGTGACCGCCTGTCTAACCCTGGCTCTGCCATAATCCATGCCAGGGACCAGGCCGGCCTGTTTCCAGGTGATGAAGTGACGGACTGAGCTATGGCCAGAGGGGGAGCACAGGTCCCCGGCTCCAGCATCCTGATGAATACCACCTAATTAAACCAAATAATTGATTCGGAGTCCTGTTTCTTTGAGAATTCTGACTCACTAGTCCAGACTACAAAAGAGAGAAAGATAAAGTAGAATCAAGCCTAGAAAATGAATATTTGATGAGACAGTAAAGGGAAAGTAACAGTATATGGAAAACGAAAAGAGTTTAAATTGATTCCTGCCCTTTGGGTTTACTTTTTTCTTGATCTGGTACACCGTACGCCTGACTGCTCCTCCCCCAGCCGCTCCCCAGCCATTTTCTGTCCTGCTGATCACTTCTCTATATGAAAGGGGCTGAAAATAGCATTTGTCTGGGCAACTCAGGATTTCAACGGTACACATTTGTGTAGAATTTTCACTGACACTTTTAGCACCCACAGTATAAATTTCTTTATAAAAGTACTTCTAAACCCCTCTGGGCTGATATTAAGTAAACACTCTTGTGTTTATGTGATGCCTTGTGTTGAATCGTACACCATCCCAGCCACACCGAGGGCCCTTGTCCAGCCTTCTTCTTGGTTCTGTTCTGGCCACAGAGCACAAGCCTTGCTCCAGAAACTTAGATCTTCCATGTGTGTAATCCATAAAGAACTCCTCTCTAGCTCCTGGGAAGATAAATGACATCCTATCTGCAAAGCACTCTGTATTTATCTTACATCTTTCTTAGCCGAGTTTCAAGTGCTAAGATCGTTTCCCCTTTTATTAATGAGAACAGAGGACAGCATACTCGCTCGCCTATTTGGGGTTTAAAATAAGGCCAAGGGAAACAAATTAACTGAAAAGGTATTTTTCCCTGCTGAGCTCTCTCATGAATAAAAATTCCTTAAGCCACAGCAAGTACCCTTCTGCAGGGGCAGTGGCACTAGTCGCCCTCCCTCTTGGCACTCCGCACAGGGCTGTGGGTTACTGTTGTCACCGCCCAGGGGGCCCAGTTGACGAGTGACCTTCTCCGAGGTGCTTTATTACAAAGGGCCACGTTCAGATCATCTGCCAGAGATTTAAGATCTCTGTTGGAATGGGACCCGTTTCAGAACAACAGAAGACCTCACTGGAACACAGCCACCCTGGAATAACATCCTTTCTGCGTTCTGGTGACGGGTTCCCTGCTATCTCAAGGCCACCTTAATATGCCTCCTGCAATCATGCACCTTTCCATTGTCCATGAACCCCATCCCTTCCCTTTGTTTATCTTCATAGGAAAACTCAGGGATGGCAGGGGAGCCAGTGTTCTTCTTCATCTGTTCCAGATAAACAATTATGCTCTGTGTGACTACTCTTTGGGCTGTTACATAAAGGAAAAGAGGTACCCTGTGTAGCCATTTCATGTTTTTCTCCTCTGACCTAGCCTATCAATCAGGCTGTTTAAGTAGCATGCTTACCCAGGGGAGAAGCCAGAAATCACAACGTACCTCTCACTGACATTAGAGGTTGTAACAGAAAAATCTCCAGCTCCTAAAATGATGGTGGGCCAAATGAAATCATCAGTAATTTTCTTATGTCACCTTCTGGTTAAGAAACACTTGAGTCAGGCCGGAGATTTAGCTCAGTGGTTCCAGCCCCTGCCTAGCAAGCGCAAATTCCCTGGTTCGATCCCGGGTAACCACATACAACAATACCAGGCGTGGTGACTCACGCCCACCGGCAATCAGTACCACACACCACAAATGCTGGGCTTGGTAGCTCACGCCTGTCATCCCAGCACTCGGGAGGCAGAGGCAGGAGGATTGCTGAGTTCGAGGCTTGCCTGGGCTACAAAGTGAGCTCAGGGTCAGCCTGAACGAGAAAGCGAGACCCTGTCTCCAAAAAAAAAAAAAAAAAAAAAAAAAAAAAAAAAAAAAAAAAAAAAAAAAAAAAAAAAAAAAAAAAAAAAAAAAAAAAAAAAAAAAAAAAAAAAAAAAAAAAAAAAAAAAAAAAAAAAAAAAAAAAAAAAAAAAAGAAAAGAAAAGAAAAGAAAAACACTTGAGTCAAAAGTCACAGTGGGCTCAACAACCAGGCATTTATTTATCTAAAATATTTCACCAGGGAACCCCTCGGTTGTGATTTCATTCACGTGGATGCTGCTCGCAGAGAGGCTGCTACCTGGAGTTAGGAGTAAGTACCCGGTGCGGATCCTGAGAGACTAGGTTTCTTATCACATTCTGTGTCTCTTTCCCCTCGCTTGGCCATGCGCCAAGACGGTGGCGGGATGGAGTGGAAAGGGCTCGAGTTGGGAGCGAGGAGATCTGGTTTGGCATCCTGCCTCTGCCTCCAACTGTCTTGACTTCTCTTGTCTATTATTTGCAAGAACAAGAAGGTTGGACTGGCTGATTTCCCAAGCCCGCCTCCAGTTCTAACATGCTGAGATTGCTCTGCTCGGATCTAGATCACATAATGTTGCCCATCGACACCTGATTGTCCAACTAATCAGTACCTCGGTTAGTGGCACAGACCTTCAGGTTGGCCTGTACTAGGAGTTCTAAGGAGCCCCGAAGAACTGAGCGTCAGGAGCGATACCAAGGGTTCTCCTGAAGACCCGGATGTTTGGGTCTCTCCCGGCTTCACGGACTCTCTATTGACTCCTCAGGGTGCTCTGGGTGACAGGTCCGTCCCTCAGGTGGCCCAGCTCTGTCTACAGAAGGCTGTGTAGCTGGTGGCAGCTTCATCCTCTCCCACATACCCTCCTCATGTGTCTCCAAACGCACAGTTCCTGTTCCGCTGAGCCCCTCGCCCACAACGGAGACCCCTGCAGCTCACGAGGAACAGAAGGGGCTGCCCTCGTGGCCAGAGGCCATCTGGATTACTGACAGAGCCCTTGCTCTGGAAACCTGTCCCGTGGATGCCAGGGGAATACTGGGCGTCCCTTCTGCCTGCAGAAGGAAGAGTGAGCCGCGGCCACTCACGCACACCTAGGCGGGCCCAGGTTACCTATGGGGTCAGATTTGCCCAGGAGCCACTCTGCCCGTCTGCCTGGCTCTTCCGGGTAAAGAAGGGCTGCATGGCAGAAGGCACAGGCACATTCATCTTCAGCCCTCTCCTTCGCTCCATCTCGCCTCATTGCATCTCCCGCTTCCTGGGAGGGTTGGAGTCCAGTTGAGAGGAGGCGATCTGCAAACAGGAGAGCCTGGCGGGAAAACCTTCGAAAGGAGCCCCACAGGGGAGGGGCCGGCCGTCCTGACTCAGCCCACCTCTTCACAGGTGCAGATGCCCCTAGGACATGTGAAGTCAGAAAAGAGTCCCCAACCGAAGCAATAACAGGGTTGTTTTTTTCTCCCCTGAACTAACAGCTCCCAGACAAATTGCTAATAATTCATGATCCTGGGTTTTTGGCAGGAAGGCGTACTCTGCAGACTGCCTCTTTCGCTGCTAACATAATCTGATTTTCAGTGTGAAAAACGGCTGAAGCGCTCAGAATGGTCCAGTCATAGCACCTCATTACAACACACACATGCGCACGCGTACCTGGGCATGCCACACTGTGAAGAAAGCTAAAATTATCTCTGCAATACATCTTTTTCAAAAATCAAGTATTTCACACTAGAAGCTCTGAGCTGTTTTCATTATGGGTTTTTTTTGTTGTTGTTGTTGTTCTTTGTAGTGGTGGTGGGTTTTTTTGTTTTGTTTTGTTTCTCGCATGGCTGCCGGCAAAATTCAGGAAGCCAGGAAAAGGTGAATTGAGTGCATGAGCTAGTTCGGTTTTAGAAGTTGAAACTTCAATTCCCTTGGCAACCAATAACCAGTGGTTTCTCCTCCTGCAGTGGCAGGGCCGAGCTGCTAGCTTCGACAGTGAGAGCTCGTGCCCATCTCCGAAACCACCTCCGACGCCGTGAGCTGCACGACAGAGCCGCACAAACCGGACTCAGCGATGTTCTTTTTGCACTTGTTCAGCCGTCTAAACGCCGTGTTGTGCAGCCACCGAGGCAGCCGCTGTCCGTCTGCCACTCCAGGGTCTTAACTGCTCCTGTGTAGGTCAAGGCTGAGACGCTTGTCACGTGGCCAGATCTGTCTTAGTCTTTTCTGTCTCTCAAGGTGATGTTTTTTGTGGTTTTCACTTTGTATGGGTCTGCTGGCAAGAAAAGAAGAAAAATGAAACAAAACAAAACAGGAACACAAAAAGAAAGCGATGACCAGGAAACAACAAAGGTGGCGAGCCCAGAAGTTGCTCGTGTAAAATACAATGTAAAATAGCAGTCTAAGGAGGAAAAGTGGTTGAGTTTCTGAAATTTTGTGGCTTCCCCAAGCTCTGTGGCCATGTAGGTGGCAGTGGGGCGGAGCTATGGCTGCATTTTCGGAGCCCTGTGGGAAAGGTGCGGGGCAACCCCGGCCCTGAACAAGGCTAAGACTCTGGAGCGCTTCACTGGTTGCGACACTGGCCAAGGTGTGGACTCCTGGTCCCGTGTGGAAGTCACAGGACCGTGCAGTGTTTGTGAACCTCCCGCAGACAGGCAGAGACCCTTGCTCCCCTCTCTTGTTGGCTTGCCTCCTGAACTAGAAACGTCTTGATTCCTCATGGGAACTAAAGTCACTTTCTTTAGGAATGATTCTGCTGAAACCAACCAGGCCATATGTTTTCTGATGTGAAACAGGGAACCAGCACATTTGTTTGAAAACAACATCTTTGTTATCAAAAATAACCTTCATTGTAAAGAAAGAGAGGCGTTAAATCCACAGTGATTTCTGCATTTTACAAGCCTTTATCATGCCACAAAGTGTCAATCGGCTGTTTCAGATGCCTAGACTGATCAAAGAAAAACTTGGATAAAATTTCCTTTTGTGAGAGAAGACTTTTGAAATCTAAGCAGTAGTGTGAGGTGGTCTCTCTGCAAAGGTCTTTGTTGAAATCCAGCCAGTCCATGCCTGTTTTAGCCCCGTGGACTCTGAGACAGTACTCATCTTAAAACTTTAGTTCTATAAATCACGTAGGTACTCAATGGTGTTTGTTTAAGTGGTCGTGAGGGGTTTTGTTTTTGTTTGTCTTTCCTTCAGCTCTCTAGCTTAGGCCAAATTCAGTTTAGGAATAAAGAAGTTTGAACTATTCTGTATTATAGTAGCACATTCCTACCGAGGGGACGGCAGCCTTCCCATGAACCTTTTGCTCTGTTGACTTACTCAGCCTCAGTCTGTAAGCCCTGGAGGGCACACGGAGCTGAGTTTCCACTCCAGCTCACGGCTGCACAGTGCCAGGCTCCACCTGTGTACAGGACTTGCAAGAAGCAAGACAGCTTTCAACAACAGAAAGTTAAGGACATAAAAGTTATTCACACATCTTGTGTCTTATGCTTTATATACATCACACACTATAGGAGCAGCAGCTTAAATAAAGTACCATTCATTTGGAGCCCAGGTATCATATTTCTCTGCTGACAGAGTGGTAGGTAATATCTGCTGGCCCTAAAAATGACCACACTGGGGATCAGCTAACAGGATATTGTGGCAAAAGAGTTTTCTCACCTAGAAAAAGAAAACATAGATAAGTCTAAACTCCATTCTGTACTGAACCTTAGGCTAGGGACTAATGCATAGGTAACTTGTCTCCCCGAAAGTCTTGGGATTGGTGATCCTCCCTCTCCAGGGAGTCTTGTGTTTCCGGATGTTCTCTTGAGAATTAGAAAAACCCTAAGGTCATGACAAGACCCGCGCAAGCAGCACACTTCATTATGTCCCTTGACTTTAGATTGGCCCCGTCAAGATGGTCATCACAGTCACTGAGCAGGTGCTGCTGATCTGGCATGTAAGAAGGGGGCAACTGACTTCCTTGGGACACAAGGAGCCCCCAAAGTAGTGAGAGGGTCCTTCCAAAAGTGAGCTCGAAATGCATGTCCAGGTGTCATGTCTACATGACCCACCCTAACCTGTGGAGAAGGACGCGTGAGTCATGGAAAAGCACTGAGACTTTTCTCATACCAAGTGGCTCTGTTCTGTTAGCAAACATTCCAAGTGTTTCAGAAGATCACTTTCTGAGCAGATGAGGCCCAGCCTCCGACAGCAGCCACTCCAACTCCAGCAGCCTTGGTAACCCCGTACTGGCATAGGAAACACCCTGGGAAGACTTTTAGCTCCTGGACCCCCAGATCCCCACTGTTCTGGGTCCCCATTCCTCCCATACACCCCCAGCCATTCCTCAATCAGAAGCCAGAATGATACCTGAATGACTGCCAATTCCATTATCGAGCACAGTATCTCTCTCTCTCACAGATGAGAATAAATTGAAAGACAGGTTACAGAATAAACTGAAAGTCAAAACTGATTCATTTTTCAGCTTCCCCTGGCATAAGAAACCTCTTGGGTGGCTGTTGTGAGCTTTGCTCAAGTCAAGAAAACCAGGGCCAGTGCACATAGACGTTTTTAAAAACACAAAGTTCTCTTCTTCGTTTAGCAGTGTTTCTGGGCTGAAAGACGCCCCCCTTCCTCTCTGCACTTACCCAAGATGTTAATTAATTGTATCATCATTTAAAAACTTATGTTGTTAATTACTGCTTTGTGTCTTCCCAACCCTGTCACAGCCTGGAGTTTTTATTCAATTAAATCTGTCTCTTGCCCATTTCTCTTGTCATTTTATGTTCCTTGGGTTCTTCAGGCAGCACACACAGGACATCATAAAACTCTTGCTTGGAATCTTCATTTCCCTTCAGACCGGGGCAGATGACAGGGCATGGGGGTTGTCACTTGGCCCAAGGGGTAGCTGTCCCTCACTCAGGCTGGAGTCCAGCAGGGCTGTCAAGCTTGTGGCTCATGGAGCATTTGGGACCCAGGGTTTGGCTGTTCCCTGATCTTCAGCTGCCTGAACAGCCCCTCCAGATGCTGGCACCTCTCTGGGGAAGGGGGCAGCCCTGGCATCTGGAAAACACAGTGCTTTGGTCCACCAGGAAAGGAATGCTGCTAACTCCTGTAAAACGTAACTTGGCAAAGCCATGGGAAAATCTTGTTGACAGACACGAAAATTTTAAAAGAACATTGCAACTTAATAGAATATCCTGTCTGCTTTCTGCTTCTCTGCTCACACCCACCCACCCCCCGTTTTTAATTAATTTAGAAGGCAGCCTGCAGAGAGGAGAGTGGAGGGTAGATCTGCTTCTGCACATCCGCATCTAAATTACCAGTGCTCTATGGGGAACTGAGCGGCTAAAAGGCACCAGGCTCCCAGAGGAGGCCCCGCCCCCTCGCCAGAGAGTTAGCCAGTGGGATTTGGCGGTGGGCGGGCCACTCGAAAAACTAAAACCCAATCCGATTAAGTGTCAATCCGTATGGGCTGGGTTGTGCTGTGATGGCAGATCTCATTGGCTGAAAACAGCAAAGGCTTCTTTCTTACTTTACGTGCTCATCGTGCAGGGACTGAAGGGGATAAATACACCCTTGTATTTATTCAGGGGTGAATAGGGATGACCAAGCTTCCAGCATCTCAAACATTGCTATTGCCATCCCCAAAGGGAAGGAACACCGACCAGGGTCTCAGGACAGGCCACTGTCCAAACTACCTACGTGACCTCCAGGAGTGTAAGGGGTGCAAAGGATCAAGAAGAAAATGTTTAGCAAGTAGCCCTTGGGAAGACCACAGTGACCCTCCCAGGCCTGGGGAGGGTGACACCCGCTGAATGGATGGTTCGGAGAAACTGAGAAGGGGAACCAAGTATTCTCTTCACCGTCCAATGGATGTTAGTCTGGTAAAACTGCAGGAAGTGACCACAGTGCAGGGTAGAAAGCGGAAGTACAGAAAGGAGGTGAAGCAGAAGACTGAAGAAGTCTAAGACTGCACAGCTGGGCAGAAAGAGTGACAGCTTCACAGATAAGTGGCATTCAATCAAAGCCTTGACGCAGGAGTAGAATTTGAACACATGGAAGTTGTGAAGGAACAGTCTAGGCCAGTGGTGCCAAACCTGTGGCCCACATGTTGTTTTTCTTTTGAGATGAAAGATATTACTGCATAAGTTGTTCTTTCTGAGCTAAAAACCTCAGTATTCAGTTCTAATTGCAGGGTTGGCACTTTACAATAACTAAGTGGGTTTGGGGCTGCAGTTTGGGCCCTTGTCTCTAAAAGGTTCGCCATCACTGCTCTAGGCCGAGGCATCCACACAGGAGAAAACTCAGAGCAGTGACATTCTTAGGGATACGAAACATTCTGAGTCTAGAGACAGAACCCCCAAGGTCAACTGCCCTTGGTCAGCCTGTGCAAAATACAGGATTTCCACCCGAGATATTTTATCCCCCTGAACCACATACCACCAGATTCTAGCTCTAGCACCTGCTTCGTTCTCACCAGCCACCTTCACTGTGAATAGCTCTGCTGTCCCCCTTTTCCTGTGACGTGGTGCCTGCTCCCAAATGGGGCCCTCCCCAGCGGGCAGCACCTGCCCAAACTGAGAATCAGCCCAACTTCTGTGGTCATCCGCTTAACCTCTTCCCTCTCTGGGCAGCCGTGAAGTCACTTGCGACTCCGTTTTGTGCTGTGTGCTACCGCCCTGCCGAGGCAGCCCTGTTGGTGCATGTGATTCCCTAGCATAGGGAGCAGCCTCGCCTGCCTTCCTCTGACAGCGAGCCCATGAGGGGATCCTGGGGCCGCAGACGGTGGCCCCAGAAGTCCTCTCAGGAGGGCATGAACGCTGAGCCAGACCCAAGCAGTGCTTGGGGAAATAAGGACACCTGTACAAGATGGAGACGTTCGAGAGGGGAAAATGCCACAGGGCCAGCAGCTGAGCTGAACTGGAGTATAGGGAAAGGAAAGGGAAATTTGTGTGTGTGTTTGTGTGTGTGTGTGTGTGTGTGTGTGTATGTGAGAGAGAGAGAGAGAGAGAGAGAGAGAGAGAGAGAGAGTGAGAGTGTTGCTGGGGATTGAACCCAGGGTCTTTGAAGTAAGCTACATTCCCAATCCTTTTTCTTTTCCTTTCCTTTTCTTTTCTTTCTTTTCTTTTTTTAGACAGGGTCTTGCTTTGTAGTTCAGGGTGGCCCTGAACTCACTATGTAGCCCAGGCAAGCCTTGAACTCACAGCCATCCTCCTGCTTCTGCCTCCCAGGTGCTGGGATTACAGGCGTGAGCCACCACGCCCAGCATTGTGGTTTGTGGTATGTGGTACTGGGGATCGAACTCCGGACCTTGCGCTTGCCAGTCAGATGCTGGAACCACTGGCCCCCCTTTTTATTTATTGAGACAGGATACTGCTGAATAGATAAGTTCCCATGCTGGGCTTGAACTTGCATTCCTTCTGCTTCCGTCTTCCAGAGCACTGGGATTAACAGGAATTCACCACCATGCCTAGCTTCATGCTGTTGGAGTCTTGTTTCTTTAATAAAATGCTGCTTGAATTTCCAGGGGGGGAGGAGGTATGTGTCACCATGGCCGGCTAAGTGTTATATGTTTATAGAGTTGGTTACCAAGTGCTCTGTGTCATCCCCGGGAGCCAGAAACAGAGGAACAAGGACAGATGAGGAGCCCAGTGTGGGATGAGCTGAGTATGAGAAGCTGGAGAAATGGTTGTCTGCTCCCAGGGCAGCTGAAGAGGGTCTGGGCGGAGAGGTCAGGCTGGGATGCTAATTCACTGGAAGCCCACATGTGCGGTGAGCCGTGAAGACAGGAGGCTACGCAGGAGGCTGCTTAGGCCACGAGACTCACGTAGAGCTTCTTCAGGAGCCATCAACATTTAGAGGTTAAGGGAAAAAGAAGTGCTGGAAATAATAGTGGAAAGGTGTCCAAGCCAAGCTGATCAGTGAAGACGCTGATGATCAAAAACAAATCAACTGGGGCCGGAGGGTTAGCTCAGTGGTTCCGGCGCCTGCCTCGCAAGCGCAAGGTCCTGAGTTCGATCCCCGGTAACCACATATAATGCTGGGCGTGGAGACACGCCCACCAACAATCAACACCACATACCACAATGCTGGACGTGGTGGCTCACGCCTGTCATCCCAGCACTCGGGAGGCAGAGACAGGAGGATTGC
>PVIC010022751.1:0-27425 GCA_004025085.1 Thryonomys swinderianus
GTGATGAGGGGAAGGAATAAATATGATACAGAAAGAAAATAAAAGAGCATGTATAAGGGGGGAGGAGGGGGAGTGGGTAGGGATATGGGTAAAAATGAGAATTAACTTGTGGCATATACTGGTACAAATTTCCCAATGTTATATGTGATTTTGAGATGTATATAAATTGTACCAATAAAGAATTCAATTAAAAAAAAAATCTTTACTTTGGCTGGGCGTGGTGGCTCACGCCTGTAATCCCAGCACTCGGGAGGCAGAGGCAGGAGGATTGCTGAGTTCGAGACTTGCCTGGGCTACATAGTGAGCTCAGAGCCCACCTGAACTACAAAGCAAGACCCTGTCTCAAAAAAAAAATCTTTAATTTGACTGATCTTTGTGATTATTTCATATTATAGCATATTCAACACAAATCAAAACTATATTGCACTTTCCCTTTTACCCTTTAGCAGACTAAAAAAATGAATGATGCTAAAAGTTTACAACCACTATAAAGGTTAGTTAAGGAACAGTTTTGGGTGCAGTTGGGGCTCCCAATGATCCCTTTCCCAAGGGCGGGGGTAACAGAGAGATGCTGTCCCCTTCTTTTTCTTCTGGAAAACTGGCCTGAACTAGCCTCGGGAGTTAGAGGTTTGATCTGCGACCTCTTCACTAGCCTAGAGGATCCCGATGCCTGTGATGTACTTTGGGGTTATTAAAAAACAAAGGGTTAGCTCAGTGGTTCCGGCGCCTGCCTCGCAAGCGCAAGGTCCTGCGTTCGATCCCCGGTAACCACATATAATGCTGGACGTAGAGACACGCCCACCAACAATCAACGCCGCATACCACGATGCTGGACGTGGTGGCTCACGCCTTTAATCCCAGCACTCGGGAGGCAGAGACGGGAGGATTCCTGAGTTCGCGGCGGCTTTCCTGGGCACCATAGTGAGCTCAGGGCCAGCCTGAACTACAAAGCGAGACCCTGTCTCAAAAAGAAAAAAAAAAAAAAAATACAGGCAAAGTAAAAGAGAAAGCAAGCCTCCACCCCTCCCCCAAAGAGCAGGGCTGGCGTGAAAGTTAATTTTAATATGAAGCAAACTTTGTGAAATAATATTTTAACAGTTATGTGCTTTGAATATTCTTAGAATAGTATTCACCATGAAAACCACTATGTATATTTAATACTATGATCATAGCAATGGTTGCACAGAAATGAAATGAATTACTTCCACTAAGAAAACAAATGACAATATATTGCCCCCGAATATTTCCTTTCTCTTTCAGGTAGTTCCCTTTCTCCCCCAAGATATTCCCTTTCTCTTTCAGGTAGTTTCATTCATTTCTATACTTGAGAATTGAAGCTGTCGTAATTCTTTTCCATCTGCCCTATTTATTCAGTTCGGCTTCCGGTGTTTTTCCCTTGTGCCATGTATTCCACTGGAAAGAAAATATTTCTGGTAAAATTACCGTGACGTTTTTCTTTTCATTCATATCTCCACCTGATCCAAAACTGGAGGAGGCGCCTGAAGTTATGAAACTTCATCTTATTTTCAAGGGAGCTTCCTGGGGTAGCCACGGGCTTTCTCAGGTCATGCTTCTGCGTTATAATTCTTGATGTGTCTACTCCCGAAATTTGTAAGTTTCGTGCATCACAAAACCAAGGCGCACATTTGCCACAGCGTACTCCTCCAAAGAGCTACAGGAGGTAGCTACACTGAGCTATTCATTGGGGGTATTTCTATTTAATATCTTCTACTCCAAAAGCCAGCTAGAGTCATATCAGGTGCTCTGTGTGGAGCTCTGGATGGCTTTCAATTTGTATTTTATTGCGATTGTTAAAGTCTGTCCTCGTTTATTCATAAATGGCTTCCTAGTATGTGTCTGAGTGTGCTGGCTGTGAAAGATGCACATGAGCCACATAGGAAGGTGGTGACACACAGAATGTGACAGTGGTAAGATATGTTAAAAATGAAGTTATTTTCAGGACAGAGCAAAAGCCTGGGAGGAAGGCCGCTAGTGTCACCTTTCCTGTTTAAGAACGGCTGTGTCGAAGTGGGGGGACCATGCGAGAGAAATCTGAGTTTAGAATAGTCTGTTTAAAGGGGTAGATGACACGATGACCTGAGGGAGGCCAGTCAGGGCCTGGAGCACCGCATCCCCATCAGCTGAGTGCTGTCCCGAAGCACCAAGCAATGCCAGGTGTCCTGCTCTGCCAGGACTCTGTGTGGCCTCCGGAGAATGTGTGTGCGCTTCGGCCTAGCAAAGGCTGGTTCCGTCTGGTGAGAAGCTGGCCTGTGGAGATGCCATCCCTGGGCTCTGGCAGAGCGGACAGGCAGGCGGGTGCCAACTGAGTTGGACGAAATCTTCAGTTCTCCACAGAGATGAACTTTCCCTTATTCTGAGGAGCAAATGTAACAGTAAATATAACAGCGCAGGAGCAGAATGACTTGTCAAGTATTTAAACTTTATTTCTTATTTGTGTAAATTAATTAATATATTATAACCTTAATTGTTATTTGCATAATATAGTATCTATTTGTCTGAAAAGGAAACTTTAATTGTCTTCATAGTAGTTTTCTACAGGTGACTGAATATTAAAATTTTTACCTGTATAGATAATCTGTCCAGCTTTGGAAACATCCAGGAAAGTGGAACCCCAATTAATTTTATTTTCAATAAAATTTTAAAACACACTTAACAAATGCTAAGTAGCTATAAAAACTTAAGAAAAAGATATATACAGTATATAAATAATATGTAATTAATATTAATAATCACATTATTAATAATTATATTTATATCACTCATAACTACATATTAATAATGAATACTATGAAAATGATATATTTTTGTATGCTAACCTTGAATGAAATGCCTAAAATGAAAAGTTCTTATGTTTTTGTTTGAAGATCATGCTTTTTTTTTCATTTTTATGTTTTTAATTACAAAATGTATTTACTTTTATAGAATGTTGATAGTAACATCACTCATTCTACTTTTCTTCTTTGGTTAGAAAAGCTTATATATTATGAGACATATAGAGTGAGTGAGTAATTAATGGCGCTGCATGTTGAGCCACAGGAGAAATGTATTCATTTATATATAGTGTCTATACATACATAGACATTTCCACTAATAAGTACTACACATACAGTACCCATACTTATTACTGTGTCTTATCTAAGAAAACAACAATGATCATTCGCCTTCCACGACCAATTAGTGAGAGTTATATGAAAGTGTAGAACATTTTGATGCATAAGAACCTTTTAAAGAACTGAAGGGTACATATTTTGGGGTCTGATTAATATCGTGTTTAGTACTTAATCATAATTCATTAATTGCTAAGTACATCATTTAACGATCTCACAGTCAACAAAAATCTCAGATTTAGAAAAGCAAATGACATTGATCCTGACAGGAGAAATTAGAAAGGTGTGCTGGGGAAAGGTGCGGTGGATTGAGTCTTCTCTGGCACAAGAATGACATGTGTATTGTCTTCGGTGGAGGGAGAAAGGAGGATCAGGTTGATTTGTTTGCAGCATCATAATATTTATCCCTTAAGTGATTTCAGAGAGTGGAATAGTTTACAAAAAGTCAGCAGAAGATAAATTCCTTCTTTATTACATTGTCTGCATCATGTTAGTTTTAATTTCTTAGATGTGATACAGACAGAACTGAAGTTTCTTCTGTGTATCACTGCTAGGATCCTTTCAGGTTTTTGATGAATCAATTGTATAAAGGGTTTAAAAATATATTTACAATAGACATTGTATCTATTGAGTGGAACACCACCAGATCTAATGCTTTTGTAATATTATGCCCGGGAGTGCATTGATGCTTTTTGTGTGTAAATCTGACATCCAAAAGAGGGACTTATACATCTGTTTTATTCCCTGTAATAAAGGTGATTTCTGGGAATTGTTTTCTGAATATCTCCACAATAAGATGTACATCATTTTTTATTGATGATATGGGAGATGTCATTTATGAAGCTTAAGTACATCATTTTCTTACTTGGATATTATAAACCTGTTCAACTCATGAAAAAAATAAAAACACAGACTTTTATCAGAGATTTACATAGCATCAATAAAAGATAACAAAATAATCCAAAAATATTTCCAAAAAGATGGTTTCTCTGTATCTCTTCAAGGAATAAGGGGTTAGATGTCAATGCACAAGGTAAGCAAGGTAAGTCCATTAACCCTATACAATTAAGACATGGCATACAGAATACTGCCTACTTAATATGCTCTTTAAGGGAAAAATGTCTTACATTTTCTGTGTCCATTTTTTAAATGATCCTCCAGGGGCATATTGATAATAAAGTGTCCATTTTGTATGGTTAAAGAATCTACCATTTGCAATTTGAAACTATAACACTAAAGACATTAGAATTATCACTTGAAGCAGGGTAATACTCCGTTTTATGGAAAAACTACATATTATTTATCCAGTCTCCAGTTGATGGGTACTTGTGTTATTTCCAAGATTTGATGGTAATAAAAAGAAAGAAATAAAGCTTATGTATTTAGGGCATGGGGGGTTGTGGGATGGGTAGGGGAATGGGAGAAAATGAGAATTAACTCATGTCATATACTGGTACAAATACCTAATATTGAGTGTGATCATGATGTGTATATAAAATGTACCAATAAAGATAAAAAATTAAACATAGTCACATACATACTTTTTAGGAAAACTGAAACAGAGGATAAAGACTTTCTAGACAATATCCTCTGTAACCACACAGTTTAATGCTTTTTATCTAACTAAGTTTTGTTAAATTTGGAGGTTTACATCTCTTATTGGACATAGAAATAAATACTACTGGATTGAAAAAAAAGAATTATCACTTAAGGTAAAATTTTGATATGTAGAGATGGCTATATGTCCAATTGTGCAATTTATTTTATTCCCACAAGCAAATTATAACTTTAGTCTGGTATACAACCCAGAGGTACTCTGCTATGGAGCTACTCTATTTTGACACAGGGCCTGCTACATTACATCCCATCTGTCCTTGAACTTGTGATTCTTGTGCCTCTTCTTCCCTAATATGTGGAATTATATTCCACATCTGGCTAAATGTTCTAACACTCGCATGTAAGTGTTATAATTTCTATAATGTTTCAGGTTTTTGTTTTTAAAATAAAATACACCATGACTTTCTGGTTTTGAAAAGTTTACATCAATATATTTTAGGATAGTTATGCATTTTTATTTATGATATAAATTCTGCTGTTAAGATATGGAACATTCATCAGTCAAAACTTTTCTACTTCAGTGGACTTATTTAATAGTAGAAAATCTACATCCATGAGCTAATAGACTATCACATCGCTTTTAGAATTTGCCTTTTCTGACAACTATGTGACAGAAGATATGGTCACTGTATTTGGAAGTCCTATAGTGCCCCTGAGTATTGCCCCCGACTGACCAAAATTAGCTTTATAATTTGTCTTAGACAACAGTTTTATCTGTAAATTAATGGATGCATGATTATAGATATGTGGAGTAGATTTTTACTGTCAGAGCATCAACAAACATCTTCCAATTTAAATTAAAGTAATTAAGGACAGAAATAAATTAAGTGCCAGGGACTCCTTAGCTATCACCAAATTATTTATTTCTATGTTATGTTTAAGTAGTTGAAAAATGTTAAGAGAAAATATACCAGACTCTTACTCCAACGAGCATCGGTTCTAATACCTCAGTATACAACATAAAATGTACTTGTCTGTTCATATATTGACTTGTTTATTTACTTAGCTTGATCAAGTGCTTCTCCCTTGCTGGGCTTCAGTATTATACAGTGCTGGACTGTTGGAAATGTGGGCACATCTTACATATGGCTTATTCATTGTTGGGTGCTCTTCATTTATTTGAGGATGAAACTCTAATTTACTCTGGACTTTGAAGGCAAATGATATCATAAGGAGATTCTGTAATTATATTTTCACTCTTTAAATTGTTCTTCCCTTAAACTCACCAAGGTTGGCTTTCCAGAATAGTTACTTTGAGCCACTTAAATCAATGAGCCAGAGAGTCCTGGTGCCCAAAGGTTTCTGAAATTAGAATTAACTCTTGTAGTCTGCCAAGGTATTAATTTTTTTGAATGATAATGCAATGATCTAAAAATTAGGTTTTCTTTGGGTAACTAAACCATTTTACTTTTGCTGAAGGAAATATATCCTGAATGCAGATAGATATTTTTAAAATGCAGATTTTTCTCTTTTATTTTGTTCACTATTTTTTTTCTTTTTTTGAGACAGGGTCTCACTTTGTAGTTGAGGCTTGCCCTGAGCTCACTATGTAGCCCAGGCAAGCCTGGAACTCAGCAGTCCTCCTGCCTCTGCCTCCCAAGTGCTGGGATTACAGGTGTGAGCCACCACACCCGGCTTTGTTCACTATTTTAAAGAAAATGTAAATTTAAATGTTACAGAAGAAATTTCTAATTTATATGGTCAAGAATTTTTTGATTTGTTTCTATACAGCAATCCTTCTGCATACCAATTCCAAATTCTAGTGTTTCAGGTAATATTAACAATATTAAAACATAATGTATGCTTTCAATAAATGATTAAGTTTATTGAACATAATATTAAAACATTCATCAAAACTAAAAATCATAGCAGTAGGAATCTTTATTGTCATTTTCCAAATATTCATGGTCATGTCATTTCTTTATTCTTACATAATTTCTCTCTGATAAAAATATATAATTTTACACATTATTTGAGACAACTAGACTATGAAAACACAGCTAATTCATAACCTCATATTAAAATAAATGATATAGTTAACATTTTGTATTTAAACAAGATTTTGACACTCATAAAATTTAGAAAAAGTGTCCATTTTTAATTAAATTATAATCAAGATTCACAAAAGAACTCATAAGTAATTCTTAGTACAAAGACGCAATTGACATATTGTGAAGAGGTGTTTTATTTGATTATACACATTAGTTAGGTCAAACATATTCTAAGCTTCTTTAATAGTTTAGAGAAATCACAACTTGCCAAGTGTCTTTTTCAAAAACTAATTCTGAGGGTTGCAGATTTAGCTCTGTGGTTCCAGTGCCTTCCTCGCAAGCGCAAGGGTAACGGTGTACAATGCTGGGAGTGGTGACTCCTGCCCACCAGCAATCAATACCACATACCACAATGCTGGGCATAGTATTTCATGCCTGTAATCCCAGAACTCCGGAGGCAGAGACAGGAGGGTTGCCGAGTTCGAGGCTTGCCTGGGCTACATAGTGAGCTCAGGAAACAGCCTGAACTACAAAGTGAGACCCTGTCTATAATAATAATAATAATAATAATAATAATAATAATAATAATAATAATAATTTTGAGTTACTTTAACATTTCTGATGAACTGTGACTCTTGTCTTCAGAATTGAACCCTCCTACTTCATTAGGCTTTATTTTTTTTTTTTAAGAATGAATTTAGTTTTCCTCACCCAGTCCCATACCCACTGAGAGTATTTCTTGGCTTGATGGGCTTCATTCTGTACTAACTTAAAATGAGATATTCTTGAACCATGTCTAGGAAATGGCTCTCACTGGAATAAGAGGAGAAAATTCACTTTTGCTGAAAAGGATAATATAAGCTAGGCACCGTAGTGTACCACTTAATCACTCATGGGGTTTATGGAATATTCCTATGAGTTTATTTTTTCCTACTTTTTTGAGAAGTGGTCTCACCACGTTGTTATTAAGCTGACCTTGATCTCACTGTGTACCCTAGCTTGGCCTCAAACTCACATTAACCTTGTCTCAACTTCTTGACTGCTGGAATTATAGGCATGTGCTGACCTGCCTGATTACTCTTTTAGTGTGAAAAATGCAGTGATTTTCAGTGCCCTAATGCATGTCACAAAATCAATCACTTAAAGATATGGATCTGAGTTCTTTTTGCTTGATCTTGATTTTCACACACTCGCCCCAGCATTCACTCGAGTAGTACCTTCCACACCTGACTTTCACACCTGTCCTTTGTGCCTCAGGACAAACATCCTGGTTTGTGCGCCATAAATCCATTGTTACAACCTATCAAAATGGTTTTTACATGAAGGTGCTGTTGTGACTTTTGAAGCAATTGAATAAATCGAATTTATTTATATTTTCTCCTAGCCTTAAAAAGAAACATTTCTCAAAATCTAACCAAAGAGATCAATTTAAAAAGTAATTTTCATTCATTCTTCTTTCTTCTTTGATGGTAAAAAAAAAAAAGGAAACAAAGCTTATATTTGCAAGGGGCAAGGAGTTTTGGGGTTCCGGGGAATGGGAAAAAATGAGAATTAAGATGTGTCATGTACTGGTATAAATTCTCAATGTTGACTATAATCATAACATGTCTATAAAATATACCAATTTTTAAAAAGAAAAAAAGCAATTCTCAGAGAAAAACAATGAAAGAAATGCTACATATATTCAGTGATTTAGATTTTTTTTTCTGACTATGCAGTAGGTTTAGAAAGTATAAACTATAATTGCATTCAGTTTGTTGGATAATTCTTATGCACTAAATCCATTTGGTCATTCCAGAATGCTTTTGTGGTAGATACCAGATTCTCTTTTCACTGATGAGTAAACCGAGGTACAAAAATACTAAGTAACTCACGTGAGCTAGCCTCATTACTATTGACAGTATTAGGTTTCAAATGGAACAATCTAATTTCAGTTCCTACAATCCCAATTATTGTTATGAGAGCAGCTTTCCACTTCAGTACTCATGTGCCAAATATTGCCATAAACCTTTCTTCGTCCTGACATGTGTGTACCACATAACGTTTACATTCTCGTGGGCAGTCAGTGAATGCTCATAACACATCTTGGCTTTCTTTCCCATCCCCCTTTCTCTTCTCTCCTTCCTCTCCATCCATCCCTTGACCTTTTCCTGTTTTTTGCTCTCTTTTTTGGACATATCAGCAATGCATGATGTTTGCATTCCTTGTGTTGAGTTGCTATGTATAAACAAAGTATCCCAATTCCCTTATTTTTTTTTCATTTTTAACTCTTTCCTCCTCCCTCATACCCAGGCTCCTTTTCTCCTTGGGATTTATCTATCATCTCCCTCCTTCCTGTTATCTATCTTCTACTTTTTCTTTAATCTTACTGGAGTTTCTCATATGAGAGAAACATTGAAAAATTTAATTCTGTGCTTGATTTATTTTGCTGAACACTATAGTCTCAAATTGCATTAATTTTCCTACAATTGAGTCAAGTTTATCTTTCTTTATGGCAGAATATACTTCATGCAGTGTAAAAAAAAACTTTTCTTAGCTGGGGATTTAGCTCAAGTGGTACTACACCGACCTTGGAAGCACACGGGCCTGGGTTTGATCTCTGGCACTACCAAAAAATAAGTTTTTTTTTCTTTACCCATCTACCTGCTGATGGACATAAACATTCCTTCCAAGAATTAGCTATTTTGAGTTGTGCTATTGTAAACATGGATATGCATGCTTGTATTATGTGAGGTCTTTACTCTTTTGCAAGATACCTACAAGGAGAACACCTGAGTTAAACTGAATTTCTAGTTTGAATTTTCAGAGGAATCTCCACAAGGATTTAACTACATTCTCACCAATATTTCAGAAGGGTTACTTTTTTCCCAGCAGCTTCTCCAACATGTGTTTTTGCTTTTGGACGATGGTCATAATTTTTAGGGTAAGATATAATCTCAGGGTTGTTTTAATTTTTATTTCTATAATGGTCAATAACCCTAAGCATTTCCTCATGTATACATCAGTCACTTGTACTTCTCTGAAGTGTCTGTTCCTATCACTAGCCCATGTAGAGGTTGGGTCTTTTAATTTCGAGAGTTCTATTTTCTGAGTTGCTTTTATATTCTAGTTATGAATCCTCTATCTGAGGAATCTGTGGCAGAGCTTTTAATTTTTTTGCCCATTCTGCAGGCCGTCTTTCCACTCTGTTCTTTGTTTCTTTTTATGCTTTCTTTTCTTTTTTTGTACCAGGGATCAAACTCAGGACCCTGCACTTGAGAGTCAGGCACCACACCACGGAGGTACATCCGTGGCCTCTTCACTGTTTCATTTTTCTGTGCAGATATTTTTTAATTTAATGTGTTCCCATTTGTTGGTTGTTGCATCTTTCCTGTGCAACTGGGCTTCTGTCGAGAATGTCCTTTCTTATACCTGGGACTTCAAGAGTTTTACCTGTCTTTTCTTCCAGCAGGTTAAGTGTTTCTGGTTTAACATTTAGCTCTTTGATCTATATTGATTTCAGTTTATTCCTTGGTGATCCACAAGCTGAAGAATGAATCTAAACCCTAATCTCTCACTGTGTACAAACCTTCCATTTCATGAAACTCTAGTAAGCTTTTCATACAATACATACTGTTGTCATTTCCAGTTTTGCAGTGAAAGAAACATTATATAAAAAGAACCAGCTCATAAAGGCAATACAGATTCCCGGGGGCAGAGTTCCAATGCAAATCCATGCCTGAGGTGCTCCTTTCTTCAGGAATTTGATTTCATGATGCTTCCAAGTTGGCCTAATGCAGTTTTAATCCTCGCTCCTGCTCTCCACCTATTCACCTTCCTTTCTAACTAAGCCTCAGATTTTTCTCTTTATTGTTCTGTTTCTTGCCTAGGCCTTGATCTTTTCTTCTCATTC
Source organism: Thryonomys swinderianus (assembly GCA_004025085.1). Classification (NCBI taxonomy): domain Eukaryota; kingdom Metazoa; phylum Chordata; class Mammalia; order Rodentia; family Thryonomyidae; genus Thryonomys; species Thryonomys swinderianus. Next base: position 10,629 of record PVIC010022751.1, read on the forward strand.
TAAACAGAGTCTACATTGAACAAGAACTGTAGGTGGGATTCCCAAAGGTGTACACACATCTCTACTTGAATTTCCTAAAGACAGCAAAAAGTTTAATTTCGGAACTTAGAGTTTCTCCTCTTCAACAACCTTTCTTTCTCTTTGCCCTGCCATGGATAATTGTATTGTTTTTCCTCCAGTTCATGCAGCAGAAATAGGTGCTTCCCCAGACCCTGTGGGTCACTCAAGCACTGCAACCTATTGAGTTTCCCTCTTCATCTTTAGGACAAAATGCATGGAAGTACATGTATTTATTTTGCCAAAAAGGTGCACTTAAATCTAGGATTTGCTTATTTTTCCAGCTTCACATATACAATTGCCATGGGCCTCAGGTTAACGTGAAGTGAGCTTAGGCTCATGGTGAGGCTGAACAGCATGTGACAGGCATGTGGTGGGACAAAGCTGTTACCCTCACGGTGAGACAGACAGACAGTAACAGAGAGAGAAAGAGAAAGATAGGGAGACAGCTTTTATAGCAGCACTGCTTTCCTCGGTTCCACTGTACTATGGGTCCATAACCCATTTAGTCCACTGTGAAGTCCAATACAATCCTCCTTTACAGGTGCAGCTCTATGAACCACTATGCTGAAAACAGAGCTTGCAACACGTACACTTTGGGGCGGCATTTGAGATCCAAACTACAGAATCAAAAATCAAAATAAATAACATTTTAAGGCTCTCATTTAAAAAAAAGAAAACCTAAGAACTCAAATATAAAGACTGGAGAAGCTGGAAAATTATACTTGAAAGAACAATCAATTCAATGTCATAGCTTTCTCTGTCGATCAAAGGAAGATGCTCTCGTAAGCTCAAATTGGCCAGGTACAAAATAAGCTGGAAAACAAGTTATTTTTTCGAGTAATTTTTTGCTTGTTACTGTGCTTATGTGCTCTAATGCCTCTTATAGATGGTAACACATTTACTCCTCAATAATTCCATGCCACAGATAAGAAAATTGAGGTCTAGGGAGATTAATAGGTTCCTTAAGGTTTCAATATACTTACTATTTGCTGAGATTCAGATAAACAGTCGATTTATGATGGCTTGGCCTCAGAATTTTAGGATAGAATGAAAGGACATAGCAGCGCTAAAATTACTGAATTTTTTCTTAGTTGGTGTGATTCCGTCCTATTACACGAGGGGGCGGTACTGAGCTACAGTGCCCATCTCAGGAGACCACAAACTACCAGTTCTCCACCGGGTACGTGTCACAAGCTTTGGTGTTTGGTGGGCCACTTTTATTACGTATACTCTCTGCTCTGAGATGTTCAGTTAGCAAAGTGTATATTGAGATATAACTCCGTGGTTAAATTGAAGAAGCCCTGGAGTTGCTGTTTCAGCAACGTTGTCTCAGCTGGCGAATACTATGGACAGAACCCAAGAATTCCGGCTGCGGAGTCCAGAGTCCTGAGAGACGCACAGAACTGCTCCTTACGGATCTGCTGGAGCCATAGAGCACATCGCAAAGTTCCATACACTTACTTGCTAGTTTAGCTTCCCATAAATAGTATTTGATTTGTTATATTTTGCTAAGAGTACTATTTGTGTTGTTTACTGATCGTATAATTGCCCACGGAAGTGTAATCTTCTTGCTTAATTATTCACGTGTACAAGTAATTAAAATTGATTTTTATAAATTTAAGACTAAGTCTCTATTTTAATTTAAATAATTTTGAGATTATACTTTATTGAATAATACCTGAAATGGGTCTAGAGATAAAGCTTTGTTAGAGAGAACTTGCCTAGCTAGCATGGGAGAGGAATTACACTACAGAAAGTAAATATATAAAATGAAAAAGGATGAATTGGGCTCTGATGCTAAACATAAACATGCAATAGACATTTTAATTTTTCTATTATTAGACTGTTGTATGATATATTTTCTGAGTTTATGGTATGCTATTAAGAATAGACTGACTGCAGGGCGTGGTGCTCGCGCCTGTAATTCCAGCACTCGGGAGGCAGAGGCAGGAGGATTGCTGAGTTCCAGGCTTGCCTGGGCTACATAGTGAGCTCAGGGCCAGCCTGAACTACAAAGCGGGACCCTGTCTCAAAAAATATATATATAATAGACTCGAACTGATAAGATTACAAGCAAATTTCATTGCTTTTAAAATATTGCTCCCTTAATTTTTGATCTTAACACAAAACATGCTCCTTCTTTAATAATGCAAATAATTGTATACTATGTTTACAATTTTCATTCACTGCTCTTACATGAAAATATTCTACAAAAAAGATTTTGTAAAGAATTCATAAATACACTACTCGTAATGTATATTTATTGCTAAAAATCTTCAGATAGCATCAGAGTATTCATACAAAGAACATCATCTTTTATAGCAGGTTAAATATTTATAGAAAAACACGTTCCTTAAAATAACTTCATTTAAAATATTCAGTATATATTTCATAAATGAGATTTCCTACTGAATTTACTTCATTTCTAACTGATTTAAAGAAATACTTTTTGATTTTTGTGAATCCTACACTTTATTTTTCTCTTAATGAACATACATATCCTCCTCTTTTCCATTTTACATCACACAGACTGGTCCTTACTAAATTTTTTAAAAAGAAAATACATCAGAAACTGTTATAACTTCCCCATTTGAATCCAGAGATTTAAGAGATGATAAAGAACATTTGGGTAAGAATTACAACTTGAAGACTCTTTTGTCAAATTATATATTACTTCACATGGAATATGTACTCAGACTTGCTTTTTTTCTATCATGATGGACTCTTTAAAGATAAGGAAAACTCAGAATAATCCAGCTTTGATTGCTTCAGTAAGCTCAGTAGTTTATGACCTTGTATTTTTGCATCATTTTGGAGGAAATGCTTCCAGTCCATTTCAGCAGCCAATTTTCCATTCTCAAATGACACAAATATTTTCAGGTGACAGGAGCATCATCTACTGGAGAGCCCAAAACCAATGACTCTAACTGATTTTTGCAAGCAACTCCATCCTTCAGTTCCAACCGTCATGGGTCTGAGATGAGGGATCTTGCAGACCATTAAGTTCCATGTATTTTCCCTGAATCAGCACAGATTCTAAAGTACAGGTGTTTCTGTAATTATGATACATTGGGAAAATTCCCTGTGTTCAATGGCCCTCAGACTCATGCTTCCACCTCATCAGTCACATGTCAGCCTAACTCCACCCCGTGCCCTAAATCTCTGGTGTCGTTAAGAAGCTGCAAACTTCAGAGGGCAGATTTGCAGCTGTGATGTATAATACAGAACATTTCATGAAAAATGTATGAGTGTGAGATCTTTTCCCTAATATTTTTTTCTGTAGCGATCTGCCAAAACCATAACCATCCAGACATGTTTATTATACAGATTTTTAAAGAGGCTTTCATTGCTTTTTGTGATGTGATGCTCCCTTGTTATTTCATAAACACTCCATTGATATTCTTTATATAACAAAGTGCTATCACCCCATGAACACAGCTGCTTCTTTCCAAGGGAATCTGTATTTTTAGCCACCAAAGTTTCACCTTGCTGCAGATTCTAGTATACTTCCTGATTTGCTAGTTCATGCTAAGTATATTCTATTTATATACAAGAGAAGGCTTATATTTTTCAGCATATTTTTGGATGCTCAAATAATCAAAAAATCCTCAGAAAGTATATGAAAAATATGATAGTACTTTGAATCACTGGACTGCATAATGAAATAACACGTGTGAAATATATAGTGTTATTGGGCTTTTACTCTGAACACCTGGAGTTTTTTGTTGGTTGGTTGGTTGTTCTGTTTTTGTTTTTATTTTTTGAGGCAGGGTCTCTTTTTGTAGATCAGGCTGGCCCTGAGCTCACTATGGAGCCCAGGCAAGCCTGGAACTCAGCAATCTTCCTGCCTCTGCCTCCCGAGTGCTGGGATGACAGGCTTGAGTCACCACGCCCAGCATTGTTGGTATATGTAGTTACTGGGGATTGAACCTTGCACCTGCTAAGCAGGTGGCAGAACCACTGAGCTAATTCTCCAGTCCATGAACACTTGGAGTTTTTAATGACTGTCCTAGTCTCTGTTTTTCATTCATATATATTTATAAACTTATCAGTTGTATTGTTATCTCTTTGGAGGCAATGAACAAGGTATGATGCCCCTTCTGCTTTGCACATGCCATGATGAGCACTCAGGTGCTTCCTCTGCACCCTCCTCCTTCCTCCAGTCCTCATCCGTCTCACCCTCTGTCCATCCATTCTTTCCTTGTCACCATTTTTCTCCTTCTTTCTCTCATCTTTCATATATTTTATTAATTAACTTCTTATGAGCCCTAAAGAGCAGAGCATGACAAGTGACTTCTTACCTTGATACTATAATGTTATATACAATCTTTCCTTCTTACCTCTATCTCTTCAACTAACATTTGAAATTGCTATGCAGATCCACTCCTATGTACAAACATTCAAAAGAAAATATATGTTATACTTTGTAGAAAACTAGAATGTGGGAACACCAATTCATCATTGATACTTAGTTTTTTTTTTTTTTAAAAAATACTCATGTCTATTCAGTGAAAAATACAAATTTCCAAGTTATACAATTTCAAATTGTATACAATTATATGTAAATATATGCTAAGTAATAATATGCAAAGTTTTTGTTTGTTATTTTTTTTAATTTTCTTTGTAGACAAAGATAAGTTTTGATAGTGAGAATCTACAATAAATAACATTTGCAGAGGAATAAAGATTATTTAGGGAAATTCCAAGACTGTTCTTATTCACTTTTTACAGCTTATAGCAATGAAAACTTTACCCATTATTTTAAGAAATGTCTTCCTAGTTCAAAAGCATACTATTTTAGTGATAAATGGACCCATTTTACTATGACTAGAAACAGTAAAAAATGAAAATTTGCAAGGAAAAGTAATGTCTATTGTTCTCTTTTTGCTATAGTGAATTTTGAGATAAAGTCTTTTGGTATGGTTAGAATTATTGAAGGAAAAAACTTATAAAGTGGAATATATTTTTGACAATTTTACAATTTATTGATTCCTTGTGAGAGGGTTGAAAGACTACTTGTATTGATCTATTGCCTTATTGCATTCAATATTTGGATTAAAAATTGCTAAATAATGTCATTTTCATGTACCTGAATTTAATTACACTTGATGCATTGAATTACTCTTGTTGAATGTTACCATCAATTTAAATAAGGATACCTGAAAATAGTCAAAAATGGTGAGTTTTTTGTTTTATTTTGATTTATGGTCTTTTAGCTACTACTGCTTGCCATGAGCCAAAATGTTGTGCTCAATATTTGATATGGTTCATTGTGTGGAATCCTCTAGAGAAACTGAATGATGGAGTTTTTAATCCCAATTTTATGTGTAACAAAAATGAATTTTAGAGTTGTTTTTCTTACTACAAAATCCCTTACTTTTTTTCTGTATTGACAAACATGAGACATTTAATATTTCTACTTATTGCATGTTATACAATATTTTAATCTTTGTCACATGAGCTTTATTCATTTATCTGCTTCCACACGTTTTTTCTGCTCAGTTTATCACGATCTTAATTTTTTAAAGAACTGATATCTACTATTACAGTCCCATCTGATGTCAACAGCAACCACCAAAAATAGTCGACTACCTTTCAAACTCAATGCAAACAGTCAAACTGTAATTTATCCCCCAAAGCAATGGCATTTTAAAAACATCTTCATTTACTCAGTCAATAAATTAAAATGGGTCACAAAAATACAAATCCATGGGTGTGGTATTGATGTTTTAAAAAGGCAACTGCTTAAGCTTTTCTATAGATTTGAATGTCAATTTCTCGGACAGTTAGCTCCGTGTCGTCCTGCAGACTCTGTCAGCTGCACCTGAAACATAATTGCTCCACGTCCCTTGGGCTTCCCATTCCCCATGTTTTGTTGGCGTAGAGCACATGGCCACATTCACTGAACCTATCCTTTAGCATCTTCTATGTAAAGTCAAATAGCTGTTCATAAAAATCTGCCAGACCTTTGTGGCCACCCCAGAAGCACGGCCTCCAGATGCTTCAAAGGAATTTAAGAAGTTTCCTGGAAAGCTTCCACATTCAATTTCCGTGGCAGTCTCAAAGCTGGCACCAGCACATGCACACATGGCCAAGACGATATGCTCATACTCAGTGCTGAATACTAACCTGCGGACTGACCATGTGCTGTAGTCCAACACTCCTGTTTTAGAGTATCATGCGCTTCGAGCTCAGCCCTGTGCAGTCACTGGCAGGGCCCATGGCTCCACTCCAGAGCCCATAAGCTCAATGTTTGGGCCATATGGTGAATTGGCACGGCCACGTACTCCAAGCCAAACCCCATAACTGTATCTATACACTTGGGCTAAGAGTCAGCAGGCATCGTGGCCTTCCAGTGTGTTCAGTGCTGGAGGCCACACAGGTGAGTCCCAGGGGCCCATACACTAGATGCTGCCCCACATGTGCTGCATCAAGTTCTTGGGGTCCTTGAACAAGGGCCATATGTTGGACATCAGAGCCCAATTGGATAAGTGCTGTGTCTCGGGCCTATAACCATGTGCTTTGTGCTGGCACTCAAAGTGTAGTCAAAGCCTAAATGTGCTACAAACACCATGTTTCTATGTCCCCCTGGCCTTTTCAGTGCTCTCCTCCGTGGTCAACATCAGTGTGGCTCCTTTCCGTGGTTTGCCACTCATGCGGTTCTTGTTTAGAACTCCAGCGGCTTTGTCACCTCTCATTCATCCTGAACTGAACACCGGCCCATCTCCTGGGCTTCTCTTCCGCATCCACAAAGACTCCCTTTACGTTACCTCCCAGCTGTGTCTTTTGTGATGACCACGTCACAGGTTTTTGTAATGATGGCATGATTGCTTTTAGTTGGAATGACAACAGTTTAAAGCAATTGCTTATTGTTTTGCCTTTGTTGTTGTTGTTGTTTTGCTTTGTTTTGTTTTTCTCCTTTTCTCATTCTGAGCAGTTCATTTTTCTGGTCAGTCATGTTGTGAGCAGCCCTCGTCCCCATTTTGGGTTTCAGCACACCACCTAGGCCATCATTTCCTTCACACCTTAGTCCTGTGTGTTCCATTTTCAACTTGACACTGCTACTCTGACTGTACAGTACTGGTCAAGTTACTTATCCTGCTATTTCTCAGAATTCTCAGGAAAGTAGAAAAATAATGTAAGGATCTAACAATTAAAGAGCACCTGTGAGAGTTAATGGGACATCCCTCTGGTTGAACCCAAAAAATAGAGAGCACTCATTAGATGTTAATTAGAAATATTTCATCATATTTACTGTCATAATTATCATAGACTTAGTCATTCTTCCCTTTTAAAAAATAATGATGACTTTGTTCCCTTTTGAAATTCATTAGCTTTTCAAGTGGTGATAGAAAGGAAATTTTCAGTACAAATCTAATCAAGAATACCATTTTGTTTTCAAACAATGAATTGTAAACCTTTGATTTTTCAGTTCTTTACAAGAACTTAGTTATTTTATATGGACTTAGCTACTGACTACATAGAATTTGCTAGAATTTCAGTAATTAATCCTCAATTTGAATATAAAATTTATGTAAAAGTATTCAAAATTATTATATTACTAAAGAAAGTAGGATTGCTTTTGCTTTTGATCTAAAGTTGAATAATTTTCATAGAAGTTTTGGTTTGCTTAAATGACTCATTTCATAATAGGGAATAAAAGGGAGAATGGGGCTATCTTGTATAATATTTTACATATTTGCCAATATTATTTTGCTTATTAGTTATGATCAGTTACTTTTGTATCTGTATATGAATTATTTTAAGTTCTAAATTTATTTTCCCTCAATCAATATCAAGTAATGCAAACTGTTTCAATACTAAGAAATTGGTGTAAATTCAAGTTTTTATTTATTTAGGTGATCAACATTTAAAATCCAATGAGAAAAAAATTTCTCATTTACACAACACATTTATGTACAAAAGCACTTATTAAAATGACAATTTTACGATGCAAATATTTTCTCAATTTCATCTTATAAATTTGAAATTTCATAAATAGAGCTTTTTTTTTTTTTGAGACAGGGTCTCACTTTGTAGTTCAGGCTGGCTCTGAGCTCACTATGTAGCCCAGGCAAACCTGGAACTCAGCAATCCTCCTGCCTCTGCCTCCTGAGGGTTGGGATTACAGGCGTGAGCAACCACGCCCGGCACTGTGGTATGTGGTATTGATGGCTGGTGGGTATGAGTTTCCATGCCCAGCATTGTATGTGGTTACCGGGGATAAAAATCAGGACCTTGCGCTTGCGAGGCAGGCGCCAGAACCACTGAGTTAACCCTCCGGCCCAAATACAGCTTTTACTTAATGTAATATACCTGATTATAACATCAATTGTTTGAAACAGAACTAGAAAAAATGAGTTCTGAGAAATAATACTAACTTTTGCAGAAATTCCACATATATATATATATATGAGATAATTATTTTAAACTAAAATATACAGTGAATGAGTAATTTTCTTCATTTATGAAGAACTGATTTTTAAAAGAATATTGACCTAAATAAATTTACCAGGAAGAAGCAGCATAACTTGCTTTTCTTGTTACTGGAAGTTGAACTTATGGAGTGAAATTAGTCATTTACTGCATAAAAGATAAGCAGATCCCACAATATTTGTCATTTCTATATTCTTGTTAGAAAGTCCAGTTTGGCATGCTTCAAGGCATGATTTCAATATTATTTATATAAGAAAATTGATGCTTCCCAGCATACCAAATGTATATAAGCATTTTAATATTAAAATATTAATCTGAACATTATTTTAAAACTATTGTTATTATGTGCTATCTATATTATGTTTAGCTTACAAACAGTACAGCAAATTTACATATATTAATAAGTCTGGTAAATATATCCAAGAATAACTTGTCATTAAACTATCAAAAATATTTTATAGAAAATAAGTAAATAATGGTCAAAAATAGCCTCAATAATGTAAATTATTATCTGTGTTCACTATTATAGTGTGAGCTACTGTTTGTGTTATGATTATTTTGGTGGGAAGTAAAAGGCATCTAAAATCATAGCATAGAAATACTGTGAGTTTAACTCTTAAGAATATTAGATTTGTAATATTAGTATTGCTGTTATAATCAGCAACAATATAAACAGATTAAGGTAGATTTTGCTTATGACTATTATTGACTTTAGAATAAATTGTCAATAATTTTATTTTCAGCTGAATTCAATGATGTAAGTATTATTTTCTCAGTATTATAGAAAGAAAAATTAAGTTTCAAGATTGAGGAATTTGTCTATGTAATAGATATAAATACATTTAAAACCTAAGATTTGACCTCCATTCATTCTAGTACTGGAAATCTTACATCCAATCAAAAAAACATTCTCTTTTATTGCTTTGCAAGTTAGAGAACAACTTTGTGGTAATATTGGTAATTTGTAGACTATTGATGATAGGGAAGTAGACTCATTAAAATTATTAAAGGCCCTGAATAGATTGACTTGAGGATAAAATAAAATTTATTAAGGTGAATGAAATGATGTTCACTTTTTATATCATATATACTTTCTGCTAAAGGGAAAACGAGAAATTCTTTAAATATTTTGGAATCAAATTAGTATTGAGTGCCATTTTAAAAACTCAATATTTTCTGGGTAAACTTAGTATTATATTAATCATTTCCTGCCATTCGGTATATAAGCATGATTATTGCCAGATGCTCTTTAACAGGTCCATTGTGTTTTGTAAGTCTGATTGCCTGTTTAGAATAAATCCCAATAGTTCAAAATGAAGAATTTAGGCTGAGAATTTAGCTCAGTGGTTCCAGCGTTTTCCTTGCAAGCACAAAGTCCCCAAATTCAATCCTCACTCACCCACAGGACAATGCTGGGCGTGGTGGCTCATGCGTGTAATCGCAGCATTTGGGAGCCAGATGCAGAAGGATTGCTGTGTGTTTGAGGTTTGCCTGGGCTACACACTGAGTGCAAGGCCAGCCTGAATTACAAAGTGAGATCCTGTCTCCAAAACAAACAAACAAACTAACTAACAAAAAAAGAATTTAATAAATGATACATACTTTATTTTAATCTTTCACTTTAAAAGTGTTCATTCTATTCATTCATTCACTGTTCTAAATGATAGTAATAATAGTTTTGTAATATACACCCTACCCATGAGAGTATCCTAAACATTTTAAGGACAGACCTGATATTCTGTGATGAAATTGGGAAATTTTCAGTCATAAGCTAACATTTAATTAGTGTGGGGAAAGCCACTTGACCTCATACTTAAAAATACCCTTCTGTAATTGTAATTGTCTACAGGTCTGCATACCCCAATAAATCATGTTATCTATAGTGATCTTGTCTTATTTTTTTTTCAAATCTTTACAAAAGGGTCCATCAATCTGTCAGGGTAGTCTAACGGTTGAGTCATTGAAATGAATAAATTTTCCCAACCCTAATACTAGCTACTTAAAATAAAATTTATTTTAATTCACAGATTCTGATTTTGAAGGAAATATGAACGCTATTCTAGTTGGAAGAATTTGAAGAAAATACATTTGTCATTCCTGAAAACCCTGCTTGTAGACTAGAATCTGTCTTTTATTATATTCAGTCTTTTTTATGAAACATAAAAATATACTGCATATGTGGCCATTTGTAAGGTGTTTAAAAATTCATGACATTTATTTTTTCTTAAGAAATGCTGTTTATATTCCTAGGACATTACATAGAAGTCTGCTGAAACAATGTAGCTGACGTGTTGTACTTGATGTTAGTTAGGTCAATGTTTTAGGTAGACAAAAGGTAATTTTATGCTTAAAATGCCAGCGAAAGGAAGAATCTCCTTAGTAGCAAATTATCATGATGAAGAAAACAGTTTTTCTTCAGTGTGAGTGGGTGTAAGCATAAGGTGTCTACTGAGTACTTCATGCAAGAAGTTTACATTTCACATGGTTACTGGATACTACAGGGCTATAAAAATACCTATACGGGCAAAACTATCAGAGTAAACAAAACAAATTGAAATGTTTTGGGCATTTAAACATTTAACCAAAATGTGAAAAGCTTTCTTCTTCAGATCACTGTACATTAAAATGAACAAGAAATCATAAAACTGGTATTACAAAGTACTCTGTTTTTAGGCATTGGAAGAAAAGAACAAAAGTTTAAATAATTTTTCTATCACATTTATCCAAGCTAATTTGAACACTGCCTTTTTTTTCCCACTCCTTGTAAGGATTACAATAGAGTGAATCATACCTGTGCTTGGCAAATTGTCATTTGCCTTTCTAAGTATGGATCAGCTTCGAACATTTCCTCTGCTTTACTTTCAGTGTCATGAAATATTTCGAACTGTTCTTTTAATGTGAAGGCTCTTCAGTGTCACTTCCTCTAGGACGTTTTCATCCTTTTTCTTATAACTACTTTCCTCATTTATGTGGTCTTTGCCTCACTGAGATACTCTGGCTACATATTCATTGTGTCATGAATGGCAGCCATCCCCAAATTCTGAGATCAGGTATTTCTTTCACAGTTTTTTTTTTGTATTAAGTCTCTATTTAACTTTCAGGTTTAAACTTATTTCTTCTCTGTTTGTTGTTTGTTTTTTTGTTGTTGTTTTGTGTGTGTGTGTCTGTGTTTAATTTCTTTCTGATTGTCATTTAAAAATGTCATGGAGAAACAAAGAGGAATGTAACAACAGACACCATGCACATATCTCTCAAGTGACAGGGGCATTTTATAGACAAACTTTTAGAAATGTTAAAAGATATGATGGTCTTCACTCATCATTTTTGTGATTGTGGTTGTGCGTGTGGTGCTGCAAGTCACACTCAGGGTCTAACTTATGCTAGGCAAGAGCTCTACACTGCACCATGGTATTACCTCTGTTCATTGATCATGATACATGTCCATGCTTGATATAGTGATGAGAGAGCTGTAAAAATTCCATTTTATGATATTTTCATAGTTATTGTACTATGGAAATTGAAAGTTAAAATGTGTGAATTGAGAGACCAGTGTTATTGTATAAAACCACATTTAGGGGCCAGAGATTTAGCTCAGTGGTTCCAGCACCTGCCTGGCAAGCATAATGGTCCTGAGTTCGATCCCAATAACCACATACAATGCTGGGCGAAGAGATTCATGCCCACCAGCAATCAATACCACATACCACAGTGCCGGGCGTGGTGGCTCATGCCTGTAATCCCAGCACTCGGGAGGCAGAGACAGGAGAATTGCTGAGTTCGAGGCTTGCCTGGGCTACATAGTGAACTCAAGGGCCAGCCTGAACTGCAAAGAGAGACCCTGCCTCAAAAAACAAAAAAACAAACAACAACAACAACAAAAAACCCACAAAAAACAAAACAAAACAAAACAAAAAACACATTTAGGTAGATTCCATCCATTCGATGCCAAATGATTGAAAGCTACTGGTTTGCATTGCAGTTGTGTAATGTCTTGCTTTATTTTTTGCTTACTATCATTTGTTTGTTTGTTTGTTTGTTTGTTTGTTTGTTTGTTTGAGACAGGGTCTCACTTTGTAGTTCAGGAGGGCCCTGAGCAAGCTATGTAGCTCAGGCAAGCCTCTATCAAACTCAGCAGTTCTCTTGTCTCTGCCTCCCAAGTGCTGGGATTACAGATATTAACCACTAAGCCTGTTATTTGTTTACTTTTGAATTGTTTCTCTAAGATTTCTATGCATTTTCCTGATGACTCTTGTATTATCTGCAGGCAAACTGCTCTGAAGTGTTTCAACATTTCTCATTCTTCAGTTATGTTCGTCAAATCCTTCTTACAGGGTATTAAATAACAGAAAAGACAATATTTTCATCATTTCTACTTTATCAAGGATATAAGGTTTCTTGATTTTTTTTTTTTTTTTTTTGAAGACAGAGTCTCTCTTTGTAGTTCAGGCTGGCTCTGAGCTCACTATGTAGCCCAGGCAAGCCTTGAACTCAACAATCCTCCTGCATCTGCCTCCCGAGTGCTGGGATTACAGGCATGAGCCACCACACCCAGCTGTTTCTTGATTTTTAAAACTTGTTATTTTCATGTTTACCAAAAATCACTTTAAATGTTATTGTTGTTATACCAAAAATAGATGATAAATTTGTGAGCTTGATCTTCAGAAATCTTCATGAATTGAGTCTTAGCAAAAACTATTATAGTAGTAACCATCCATTCCAGGGAAAATTGCTTTTGGTTGTGAAATTATTTTTTTTCACATGTTAATTTTTTTGGCTGTTATTCATTTCAACATTTTATGTTGACATTTGAAAAAGAAAACGAAACTTTCAAGGTCCTGGGGGCTGAGACACTTTGGAACAGTTCTTTGAAAATTTGTTTTTCTATATTTCCTGTTGCCATTGATTTATTTAGAATTTCCAAACCTGGTAATTTAGGGGCAGCATTATGGTTCACAGTGTAGTGTTTCTTAATGGTACAGCAGGATCAAGCAAGGAAAAACTGAGAACATATTCAAAGGCTGGAGGCAAGAATATGACTTTATTCATTGCATTGGTGAACACACCCGAGATTTCTCTGCAAAGCCATCAGCCCCATTGTCCATGAGTAGTATTTCTATGCATCAAGGAAAAAGGCAAAGACACAGAAGTTACATTCAGTTTCAGTGATTGGCTGGGAAAGTATAATGGAATTCATGAACAGAAACTTACTGAGAACAAAAGACCAAGCAGATCATATTGTAGGTATGGGAGAGGACAAGCTAGCAGCTTGTCAACTGGGTCAGTTTGCAAGAAAAAGCTTTTCACTCAGAAATCATTTTTCCAGCTCAATAGCATGATGGGAGAGAGGGAAATATTTTAATGATATTATGCCTGTGAATTAGTGCTTCAAATTTATTTTAAATTATACACGATTATACAAAGCTAAAGCTTTGTTTCTATAAAGGCTTTTATACTTTTTGTCATATTTTTATATTTTGTTGATTCTTTTCCATTTTTAATTTTTTTTCTCTTGAGATAGGGTTTAGCTTTGTAGTTCAGGCTAGCTCTGAGCTCACTATGTAGCCCAGGCAAGCCTGGAACTCAGCTATCCTCTTGTCTCTGCCTCCCGAGTGCTGGGATTACAGGAGAGAGCCACCATGCCCGGCACTGTGGTATGTGGTATTGATGGCTGGTGGGCATGAGTCCCATGCCCATCATTGTATGTGGTTACCAGGATCAAACTTAGGACCTTGCATTTGCGAGGCAGGCCCTGGAACCACTGAGCTAAATCTCCAGCCCCATTTTTAAATTTTTAAGTAAATGAGCTAAACTTACTTTTTGATAATATTTCTTAAATAAATCACTTAAGTCATCCATATTTATATTTAAGATCAATTTGTGAAGTTGTAATTCAGTCATAGTCCTTTAAATTTTATTAGGCACTATTCTATTTGCTTGCACCTTTAAAAAGTTATATATCATTCTGGAATAGATTATTTTTAAACTAATAACCTCTACAGTCTATCGTTAGGTACATAATCTTGGATACTCCTTTGCTTATTATCAACAGAGTAGTATGTTCTCTTACTTTCTTCCCCTTTATTCACTATCTTCTCAGAGCAAGAATTCTTTCTTTGACATTAGTATTTGTAAACAGTAGCATTTACTGCAGGCAACCAATATTCTCTTCAGTGAGTATTACCCTGATTCACAGTGGGTGCCTTGAGAATGAAGCTCAACCTTACGGAACTGTGAAGAAGGTGATGACGCCTGCTTATTCCCTCCTCTAGAAAGGTTGGTGCTGTCCTGTCCTCCGCAGAACCCTTGTGTGATATCTCTTCTCATATCAGATACCCTGAAAGTTCTCTAGCTACTTCTGGAGGAATACAAGTTCTTCTTTCTTATTTTTGTTATTATAGAGTTTTGTATATGAGAAAGAGTTAATAATAACTCCCACTATTACTTCCCTTTCTTTGGGATAACAGGTGTAGAATTTATTCATGTTATATCACATATATATATATATATATACATATGTACATACATACATACATATATATACATACACACATATACACACATAACTCATGATTCCATTGTTATCTTAAATAAATGTTTTTTTTTTTGAGGCAGGGTCTCACTATGTAGTCCAGGCAAGCCTCGAATTCAGCAATCCTCCTGCCTCTGCCTCCCAAGTGCTGGGATTGCAGGCGTGAGCCAGCACACCCATCATTGTGAGGTATGGTTCTGACTGCTGGTGGGCATGAATCACCAAGCCCAATATCAGATCATTGTATGTGGTTACCAGGATTGAACCAGGGACCTTGCACTTGCTAGGCAGGTGGCAGAACCACTGAGCTAAATCTCTGGCCCATTAAACAAATTTTAAAACAGTTCAAGATAATCAGTACCATCATACATGAATTATGGTTTTATTTTTAGAACCAGCCATTTTTCTTCAAATATTTTTCCCTTTTTTTCTCATTTTTTTCCCTTGGGATTCCTGCATTGTTTATTTATGTATTTATGTAATTTATTGTGTTGGCCTGATGGTGATCCTATCTTAGTTTGTTTTGTTAATTTTTCTTCAATCTTTTATCTTCATCTTGCTCAGACTTAATTTCTATTTTCCTATCTTCAAGGTTGCTGATTTTTTTCTGCTATTTTCTCAAGTTAACCATTCAATGCCTCTAAAAAAATTAATACAGTTGTTATCATTTTGTTGACATTTCTGTTTTGTTCAAACATCATTTTATTGACCATTATACATTTTCCCCCTGTTTTTGCCATCTTCTTTGAGGCAGGCAGTTATTTTACTTCCTTTTTCTAAAAGATCCATATTTGTTTTCATAGACAGCATCTATTATTTTATTTTTTCCATGGGATACAATGTACTTTCCTGTTTCTCTGACATTTGATCTAATGCTGTGGCAACTTTGAAAACCAGATCATCTCTGGTTCTCAAGATTCAATTCATTATGATTTTGTTCTATTGTAGGTTTTCTCTGCTCATGATTGGTACAGGATAAAATTTAACATCTTAGGTCAACACACGCGATGATTTTCTAATTTTGTTTCTATCACCACCTAAGTCTTTGGTGTTTTTCTCCAAAAAAGAAAAGAAAAACCAAAGGAGCATTAAAAAGTGCTGCTGTTGTAAACTGAAGTCTTTTCAGTCAGGGGAAAAGGGCACTGGGGTGCCCCAGAAGGGTGGAAGATAGGACCCTAAAAGCTCCCACCTCGTGGTCTGCACCGCTTGTTGGAGAGATCAGCAGTCAGACCAGTTTTCAGATACTGTATTTGGAGAACAGATAACATATGCTCCCTTTGGGATTTCTGCACATGGTGGCTCACATGGATATGTGCAGATTACTTCAAGAGCATATGCACAACGTCCAGCCCCAAGGATCAGAATTAAGGGATGGAAGACTGCTATGTAGGAACTGAAATGTATTGAAGGTAACAACAATTTGGTGCCTAAACCTTCTTTGAAAGTTGCAAGCCTACAATACTGTTTTGAAACTGATGCTATGTGAACTTTTTCTAGTAATGCAAATGTTAACTAGATGGAGAAACTAATTATTAAGCAACCATCACCCTAGAACCCTCTATGCAGATTTGTCTTTTTATGAATTGTAAAATATTAGCTAGCATATCATGTAATATAATAATTATGTTATAAAATTTTACAAAATGTCAGTATTTAAAAAATAGAATAGTTAAATACTTGGTATTAAGTGGGTTATTTGAACATTCTTGAGTGGTTAGGATATCATAGGGCATCAATCAGCTACTCTGTTGTTACCAACAATTCCAAAAATA
>PVIC010022752.1:0-27396 GCA_004025085.1 Thryonomys swinderianus
AATTAGTTTGTGACTATGTTTACTTTTGTCCATTTTTACAATATTGATATTAATGAATAATAATTCATATACAACAAAATTAAATAATTTTAAGCATACATGTTTAACAGCTTTTGATAAATATATGCCCTACCTCAGTCATGATACCTATCATTCCTTCTCTATGTAGTTGTCAGATTATTTCTAAAATTTTACTTTATATCCATATACCTTTGTGTAAAACCTTCATTGCCTATATATTGACCAAAGGATAAAGTACAAAGCTATGTGGGTTAGACTTACTAACATACTGCTTCTTCTCTGTCTTAATTTACCACAGTCTTCCCACATAAATCTATCCCAGTACAGTTGATTAACTTGGCCTAGTGCAGTGGCCCATGCCTCTAATTCCAGCTGTTTGGGAGACCGAGGCAAAAAGGTCCCACCCAAATTGGAGGCCAGCCTGGGCAATTTAGCTAGACCCTGTCTCAAAATAAAAAAAGGACTAGGGATGTAGAGAGCACTTTGCCTGGCATACGTGAAGCCCTGGTTTTAATCTCTAGTTCTTAAAAACCAAAAACTAGTCAGCTGGTTCCAGGGTCAGGGCCCATGTCTATGCCTTGCTTGTGTTTGTGTTTGTTTTTGTTTTTGTTTTTGTTTTTTGAGACAGGGTCTCGCTTTATAGTTCAGGCTGGCTCTGAGCTCACTATGTAGCCCAGGCAAGCCTCGAACTCAGCAATCCTCCTGCCTCTGCCTCCCGAGTGCTGGGATTACAGGCGTGAGCCACCACGCCCAGCGCCTTGCTTGTGTTTGTACCTACCTGCAGTTTTCTCAACACCTTCCATTCATTGTTTTCTCTTAAAGGTCTTGCTCAATCTTTGTTTTCTGATGCAGTTCAATCCTTAGGATGAATACTTCCTGATCTTACCATTCATACTGCTTATTTGGTACTTAATTCTGCAATTTTTGTTGAAATCTCAGGGTTCTATGGCACTATGTAGTCTTCATCAACAAAGTTGTAAACTCTAATAGGTTAGGAAATGGTGTACAACTCAGGTTTATCACAAAGCTGTGTTAAACAAGAAATAAAGGATCTTGATGCCTGTAAACCATTAAGCAACTCTTGTAGCTTAGTGAGTTATAAGCTCAGTGATACAACCCACAGCCAGTCTGGGAGACAAGCACCGTGCATAGATAGGCCTTGGAGAGCCTGAAGAATGTAAATGTATCATAAATGTTTCTCCAAGCCGGTGTTAATCATTGAAATAAAAATTGCAGATTTCATCTCTGCCTGAAATGTATGCAACAGTGGTTAGCATCATGCATTTTGGACTTTTAGTGAGAATTAAGTATTTAATGTATGGCTTAAAAGAAAACTTCTGGGCCGGAGATTTAGCTCAGTGGTTCCAGAGCCTGCCTGGCAAGTACAAGGTCTCTGGTTCTATCCCCAGTAACTACATAAACAATACTGGGCGTGGTGACTCATACCCACTTGCATTCAGGACCACAATGTGGGGCATGGTGGCTCACACCTGTAATTCTAGCACTCGGGTGGCAGAGGCAGGAGGATTGCTGAGTTTGAGGCTTGCCTGGGCTACAGAGGGAGTTCAGGGCCAGCCTGAACTACAAAGCAAGATTCTCTGTCTCAAAAAAAAACAAAACAAAACCAAAACTTCTTTTAACCAGCTTTATTGTATGCTTTGATGTACTGGTGGGAAGTCAGGAAGCGGCTCCAGTTGATTTCCTTCCTGTCTCAGGAAACCTAATGTTATATTTTGAAAGAACTTTTTTTCAGTCACTTTACACAAATTGTTTTTCTTTTCATTTTAAAACTTGTATTTTCTCTGTTAAAAAAATTATTGAAAACTGGCATTGGTAATCGAGAAATCCTTAAAATAATTCTAAACCAGGCATGGTGGTGCACAGCTGTAATGTCAGTGTTCAGCTGTAATTTCAACACTCGGTTGTCTTAGGCAGGAAGATCACCCAGCATTCAAGGCTAACCCAGGCCACATATTGAGACCTTGTCTCAAAAAAACAAACAAACAAATAAATAGGCGACTCACTTTATTTCCCAGCCTACCTTGCAGGTTCCTCTTCTATCTTTTAATTCTTGGGATTAAGCACTGTTCCATAGTTGACCTTTAACTATTTCCCTTGGGGACAGTTTTTTTGTTTTGTTTTTTGAGACAGGGTCTCCTCTTGCTTTGTAGTTCAGGCTGGCCCTGAGCTCACTATGTAGCCCAGCCAAACTCTGCAGTCCTGCCTCTGCCTCCCAAGTACTGGGATTACAGGTGTGAGCCACCATGCCTGCCGGACATTGGGTTATGTGGTTATCTAGTGCTGGTTTACAAGTGTGAGTCATCACAACCAGCACACCTGTTAGTTTTCAGGATTAAAATTCCCTATCTCTTCAGTTCGCTCTAGATGCTCTAATGTCTGCTGGAGATCTTCACTTTGGTGCACCACGTCTGTCCTAAATGGGCTACTTTCTGTAAGACCTTTGTCCCTTTATTATTCACTTGGTGAATGTTATCACTGGCTTGTTTCCCTGTCCTCTCCTTATCTGTCAGGTGCACCCTAGACATTTTTCTCAAGCCCTTTTCCCTTTCCCTTATTTTAAACTAACCTTGTCCTTTGGTATCCTTGCCTCTCATCCTCCTTGTATTCAACACATGAATAAAAGCTAGTTTACTTCCCTGACCTTAGATTATCCAACTCTATACATCTAAGTGGTGAGACAGGGAAAGCCATTGTAATTATTGATAAGGGCCAGTGTGTCCTTCCCCTCTGGGTGGAGAAAGCTAGGATTCTTTACTGTAACTAGGTTGTTTGGGAAGGAATCAGAACAGAAGCAGTGAAATGGGTCAAGTATACAGTTCCCTCACAGAGTCTGACTTACTCAGACATTTTATGACTGAGGAGAGGTCTGTTGTGACCAGCAGTCTCGTGTCTGAGTAAAGGTACTTTTCTCTCTCTTCCCCAGTGACTTCAGGGGTCCCTGCCAACCTCTTTAATTCTTGGTTGGTTGCGTTGACCTTTTCTGTTATTCTGCATGTACGATACACTCAGACTGGTTATACTTGAATCTTGCTATCAGCTTCTCTGTCACAGGGGTTGTACTCTTCTGTCCTGAGTCACTGTGTGCCGCTCTCCAATTGAGCTCTGAGGAGGTATCTTAATTCATGTATTAAAGACTGTATTGTACTGTATCCTGCTGTAGCTGCTATGTAAGGGGAAAGAAGCCAATTTCCCCTTGGATTTACCTGGCATCACTACTTCCTAAAGCCTTATTCTGCTTTCCCACCATTTTGGGTTAGGATAGGAGTACCTTCATAGTGCCTCTCTGATGCCTCTGGGTGATCCTTCTGACATCACTTTTGTCTTTTTTTTGGAGACAGGGTCTGTCTCAGTATGTAGCCCAGGCTGGGCTTGAACTCGCAGCGATCCTTCTGCCTCCCGAGTGCAGAGATTACATGTGTGTGCCAGTACATCAGTCTCACATTACTTTAATTTTCTTTCCTGGTAACTGATGGCTTGTGTTTTTGCCCATTGAACTTTGAACTATCAGAAGGCAGGTGCCTAGCAGAGAGTCTGACACACATTTTCATATTCATTTAACTATATTGTTTTGGTTTTTTAAAATTTATTCTGGGTGGGATTTGAGACAGAGTTTTGCTCTGTAGTCCAGGTTGGCCTCCAACTTGTGCAGCACTCCTCCCACCTCAGCCTACCAGGTGTAGGGTTCTAGACATGCACCATTGTGCCTCGCTGTTTAACTGTTTTTGTTGTGTATCCATTGTAGACCAGGCACTGGGTTGTCAGGAGGAGAACAAGTCAGACAAGTTCCTGCTCTTGGAACTTGAATTTTGTTGGAGGTGAGTGAGGGTGTAAACTGATAAATATATTACTCATGGCCAGGATACTTCATAGACTGGCATGAGCTATGTGGCAAGTTCTAGGCCAGCCTTAAGTATGCAGTGAGACCCTGCCTCAAAACAGAGTGCTAGCTGGGCGTGGTGGCTCATGCCTGTAATCCCAGCACTCGGGAGGCAGAGGCAAGAGGATTGCTGAGTTCGAGGCTTGCCCGGGCTACATAGTGAGCTCAGGGCCAGCCTGAACTACAAAGCGAGACCCTGTCTCAAAAAAAAAAAAAAACAACAGAGTGCTAATAGCAAGACCTACAAAGAAGCAAACAATAGGCCGGGGTAGAAAATAATTGAGGATATATAGATATAATCTTAAAAATTAGAGTCTGTTTGAATATGTACTTCAGGTGGTCCAAATGACATAAGGAAGTGACTTTTTAAAGCACACCATAAAGGACAGGAAGAATTGTGCTGTCTGTAGAAACAAGGAAGTCAGGCTAGGCAGAAGAGAGCCTGTAAAAGCCCTGTGGAGAAAGCTTGCTGTGTTTGGGGAAGTGAAACAGGACCAGAGAGGCTGGGAAGGTTGAGGGAGACAACGTGCCATACTGCGTCAGTGATGTTGTTGGCTTGGGTGCGTGAAATTAGACAATGATACAATGATTCACATAGGTTAAGATTTGTTTGGAGCTGGTCCTCAGAACTTGTGGGGATTTTTTTGGCAGTGTTCAGACTGTTATTGAGTTTCTTCCTCATCTCCTGAACTTGTGATTCTAAACATTGATTTTATGTATTCTTTTCTGGAACATTAATACTCACAAAATAATGATCACAACCTAGAATTCTGTCTTGTGTGAATCTTAGAATTTCAGACATTTCCTTTCTTTGCCTGTAAGCCTATTTTTGGTATTATATTGAGGATGTAGCCATATTTTTGTATTATATTGAGGATTTTTACATAGTCTGATTGACTGTTAGTAATCTCTGCTAGTTGATCTATTTAGCACAGAACTGTTGAGATAAATATTACTAATTTAATGCCACATACTCATGTAAAAGCCAATTCAGGTAAGGAGAGTTGAGTCATTTCATGTTGTTTTAGACCGTTGTTTTGGAGTAGTGTCTCAAGTCCTGTCAGTAGAAGCTTCTCTCTTTCCCAGCTCTCATGCTCATTCTGCCCTTCCTATGCTAGATTACTTATGTGTTATGGAACTAATGGAAAGGAGAGGACAGAACCTCACTGGAGTAGCACTCACTGGGGTAGTGCTGCCATGTGGCATTTTCTTTTTTTTTTTTTTTTTGCTTTTTGGAGACAGGGTCTCGCTTTGTAGTTCAGGCTGGCCCTGAGCTCACTATGGTGCCCAGGCAAGCTGCCGCGAACTCAGCAATCCTCCTGTCTCTGCCTCCCGAGTGCTGGTATTACAGACGTGAGCCACCATGCCCAGCATTATATGTGGTAACCGGGGATCGAACTCAGGTCCTTGTGCTTGCGAGGCAGGCGCCAGAACCACTGAGCTAACCCTCCGGCCCATGTGGCATTTTCTTAATCTTCTTTTTTTTTTTTTTTTTTTAATGTGCATGTTGTAGGGGTGGATTGGAGATAGAATCCAGGACCTTACCACACTGGATAAACACTATATCACTCACTGAGTGATGTCCCCATAAGTACTATCTCCACCCTGTTTATTTTGAGATGAGGGTTTATTGTGTAGCCCATGCTGGCCTCAAACGTAAGGATTTTCTTGCTCCAGCCACTTAAGTGCTGGGATTACAGGTATATACCACACTGCTCAGCTTCTCCTAGCCATTTAAAAATTTTATTTTTAGACAGGGCTGGGGATTTAGCTCAGTGGTTCTGGTGCCTGCCTTGCAAGTGCAAGGTCCCAAACTCGATACCCAGTACCTGAAACAGTGTCTAGCTAAGTTTCTGAGGCTAGCTTTGGACTTGGAATGCTTCTGCTTCAACCTGCCAAGTGCCAGAACTGCAGGTATATACCAAGGTGCCTTGCTTTTCTTCATCTTTATGGTGGAAAAAATACACAGTGAAATAATGAGAAAATTAAATGAAGTAGCATATGTAAGACATCTACTGGTAAAGACTTTGGCATCTGTTAATCCTCAACTACTCTGTAGTATAAATGTGATCATCTCCACCTTGTCGATGGGAAGGGAAAGGAAGAAGCAGCAGCACTTATGGTTTCCCTTGCCCTGGGCTGCTGCTTATCAAACTTTGATGTGCATGCTAATCACTGGGAGATCTTGGTAAAATGAAGATTCTGATTGAATTAGTCTGTAACCAATTCCTGCATTTCTAACAAGGACCCTCCCCGCTCTAGCTTACTTATTGTGAAATGATGGGACTTAGGTGTGCTTTACTCTGGAACCTTCACCCAACTCTTCCTATGCTCAGCTAGTGGAATCATATTTTTTTGTTTTGATTTTTTTCTTGGTATATGGAATTGAACTCAGGACCTCATGCTTGACAGGCAGGTACAGCGCCATTGAGCTACATCTCTGACCCTGGAACGGGGTTTATAACGGTTTTATAGAGTGATCTATTTAGTATTTCATTAGTCCAGTAAGAGTCTGAAGTTACATTTTATTCATGTGTTCAGCATTTACTTGGAACTTTTTGCATTCTGATATGTGTCCTAACCCTTTTTCAATAGTGAAATCAAACCTCAGCCCTCAACCCTTGATTTCCATGTTGTAAATTGAACCAAAAGGCCTTTGGACTGATCTACTTCCCTTCTTTGTTTTTAAATTTAGTTTTGTGGAGGGTGGGCTTGAAATTGTGATTCTCCTGCCCTACCCTTCCAGAGTGCTGAGATTATAGGTGTGCCCCTGCTGTGCCCTGCTGGAGTAGCAATTTCAAGATTTAAGAACTGTAGCAGCAAGGAATTTAGGCTGGATGGTGTCTTAAGAACAAGTTACAGATTTATAACTTCCTCATTAGTAGTTGTACCATCAGTATACTAAGGACCTAGCATATTAAAGGTTTAAAATCATTTAAGTAGGGCTGGGTATTTAGCTCAGTGGTGCTGCCGGTGGCCCTACACATACAAGGTCATGAGTATGATCACAAGGAGCACACACAAAACTTAACACTTCTCAAGATAGAAGAGATGGAATTGAAACTCTGTAGTTTAGAAACTAGTGTTGGTAAGACTAATAAATGTGTCCTCTTAAATCTGAGGATACTGTTTATAAAGTAATGATGCTAATAGTGAACACTGACCCTTGTTGAACCTGAGATACAGTTGCTGTGACAGCCTTCGTGCACTGAGGATACCAAAGCACAGAGAAATCAATTGACCTCCCCAAATAAGCGATCAAGGGTGAGATTCAAACTGATTCATTCTCAGATCACTAGGATTTATGACTTGCTGTGGTATAACATCTAGATTCTTGGGGAAGAAAACCCTCTTTGTACAAGGAAGCTCGCAAGCTGGGTGACTTTATGAGATTGAGCAGTATATAGGCAGTTAGGTGTCACAAGTTGCTGTCCACTGCCACTCTCTTAACATGTGATTATTTAGTCCTGGATTTGATAGTACAGATAATGCAACTGTTGTTGAGTGCACTTGGATTTTGTTCTTTTTAAAGTGGTGTTACTGGTTGCTTTTCAGCAATGACATGAATTGTCCTTGGGAGATTGCAGTCAGATAATCATCCCTGTGTGCCTTCTGTTAGCTAGCATATTCACAGATCACCTTCCTTTGCCTCTAGCCAGAATATTTTTTTTTTTTTTTTTTAATGACAAGTGGTCTTACTATGTTGTCTAGACTGGCCTTGAAATACTTGGGTTCAAGCAGTCCTCCTTCTGAGTATCTATTAGCTGTGCCATCACACCAGAGAATTGTTTTTTTCTTCTTCTTCTTCTTCTTCTTCTTCTTCTTTTTTTGAGACAAGGTCTCACTTTGTACTTTAGGCTGGCCTTGAACTCATGATGGAGCCCAAGCTGGCTTTGAACTCATTATGTAGTCCAGGCTAGCCTCAAACTTGGGACAGTTTTTCTGCCTCAGCTTCCAGATTACTGGAATTATAGGTATATGTCACCATCCCCAGCTATGTTTTTTTCCTGATACTGAGGATTGAACTCAGGATCTTGTGCTCTGGAGCTCAGCTGTGCTTTTGTAGGACTTAGAAGCATGTGATTTGTTCATGAGAACTGTTTTTGTTTGCTATGACAGTAAAAGTAGTTTGGACTGTGGGACTATTTAAAATATAAGATCATCTGAGAGGTAAACTCACTTCACATCTTATTCGGGCCTAGATTTAAAAATACAAGTATGTTTCAGTGTTTAGAGATAATAAGTTACTATTGAGGATTTTATTATTTAATGCCATGTCAAACTAAATTCTAATTTTTAGCTTTTTCTGCATAAGTTCTGGAATTAATTTAGTGAGGTCTGATTGGCTGTTGGAGTCTTTAAGAGAGTTAATGAAAGGTGCTTCTTCATCTCTGTGATTTTGTACATTAGTCCCGGCCACACGCAGGATTGTGTTAGGGAGAAAGGATGGTCGGTAGAGTAGATTCTTGTGCAAGCAATGCCTGTTGCTTTCCCCTTGTGTGACCTCCCAGTGCTGCTGTTGGATTGGTGAACAGTCCGGGAGAACAAGAGCACTGGGCAATTCGAGGTGCACGTGGCAGCGAGATGGATGGGTAGTGTTTCAAGTTGAATTTTGTTTCACTTCAAAAGCTTTAATACCAGTATTGGTGAAAGTACAAAGAGGCCGGTCTGCTCATATGATGGCAATTAGAAAGTAAATGGATGCAAATACCCTTTCTGAAGGACACTTGGATTCTGACTACTCAAATTAGGTAGTGTCCCTTTGGGTCTGAAGTTTTGCTTCTATCCAGGCACAGGGTTATGATTTGTAAGTGTGAGGGAGGAGGCTTGTAGGTTTGAGCCCAGCCTGGGCAATTTAGGAAGACCCCGTCTCAAAAGAAAAAGGACTGGGGGATGTAGGTCAGCAGTAGAGGCCTTTGGATTTTGTTTCTAGCAGTGCTAAACCTCCTCCTTCCCATTCTAGTTCTAGAAATTACAAACAGGTACTTAAAAGGAAATACCAATATATTGAGATGTTCACTGTGATGTTCTGATAGGGAGGTACTCAAAACACAAGGGCAGTGACTGTCTACTTGACTAAGGGATTCTTAAATTGTGGTTTATCATCATTATGCGGGCATTAGAAAGGGAGAAGCTTAAATCTTTATATGCTCATAAAGATATCCTTCATATATTGCATAGATAAAGGTATGTGCAAAACTGTGGACACCTGTGTGTCTGTGAAGCCATGAGGATGTGTATGTAAAATGCCTCAACAGTGGTCATACCTGGGCAGTGGGAGTACACAGTTAAGTGATAGCCAGGTTGCTTTAAATTTAAACTCTCTGTCTGTCTCTCTCTGTCTCTCTGTCTCTGTCTCTGTCTCTCTGGCTCTGTCTCTCTGTTTCTCTGTCTCTGTCTCTCTCTCGCTCTCTCTCTGTCTCTCTCTTTGAGACAGGGTCTCATTTTGTAGTTCAGGCTGGCCCTCAGCTCACCATGTAGCCCAGGCAAGCCTCGAATTTAGCAATCCTCCTGCCTCTCCCTCCCGAGTGCTGGGATTACAGGCATGAGCCACCACGTCTGGCATTGTGGAGTGAGGTACTGATTGCTGGTGGGCATGAATCACCACGCCTGGTATTGTATGTGGTTACCAGGATTGAACCAGTGACCATGTGCTTGTGAGGCAGGTGCTGGAACCACTGAGCTAAATCTCCAGCCCAATTACACTTACATTTTAAAATACAGTAAGAAACAGCTTAAAACTCCCCCCTTCCATTGTGTCACAAGTTGCTTTCCTACATCTTTCAAAGGGGACCCTCCACTGTACTCTGCTCCAGTTGCGGCACCAGTGTATCTTAGTGGCACCTGAGCCTATCACTTGTGCTTCTCCCCAGGGTAAAAATGGGAGAGGAGCGAGAGGTGACAGAGACAGTACCCCAATAGTTTGTCACCTTTTTGATGCCAGGCTTTCCTTCTATATATGTATTCACCTTTTCATATGTGTTTGGGTTTGTTTTCTCCTGTTTTGTTAAAAACTAATTTTTTTTCATATTATTCTCCTTGTGAGAAACTTGATTTTTTTGTTTTGTTTTGATTTTTGAGACAGTCTTGATTTGTAGTTCAGGCTGGCCTCAAACTCACAGCAATCCTCCTGCCTCTGCCTCTTGAGTGCTGGGATTACAGGTGTGAGCCATGCTCAGCTCTGGAGTGTTTTCTTTTGACACATTTATTTATTTATTCATTCATTCATTCTTTTTTTTTGAGACAGGGTCTCGCTTTGTAGTTGAGGCTGGCCCTCAGCTCATTATGTAGCTCAGGCAAGCCTGGAACTCAGCAATCTTCTGCCTCTCCCTCCCGAGTGCTGGGATGACAGGCGTGAGCCACCATGCCCAGCATTGCATGTGGTCACCAGATCGAACTCAGGGCCTTGTGCTTGCGAGGCAGGCCTTGCGCTTGCGAGGCAGGCCTTGCGCTTGCGAGGCAGGCCTTGCGCTTGCAAGGCAGGCACTGGAACCACTGAGCTAAACCTCTGGCCCCATTCATTTATTTTTGAGACTGTTTCACTGTGTAGGCTGGCCTTGAACTCACAGTGATCCTACTGCCTTAGCCTTCCATGTGCTGGGATTACAGGTGTGTGCCACAATGCTCACATTTTAACCAGTTAATATTTGATACCTGCTATTCCTAATAAACATGGAATAGTAAAGGAAGCAGTAGACTTCAGCCATTCATGTTCTGAAAAAAGAACTAGAAAGTAAGGAAGCCTTGTAATTAGAACTTTAGGGCAGTAGTTTGTAATTTATCTATAGGGGCCAGTTAGTTAAATTGTCCGTACTAACTGTATGTGCATGTGTGTTATCTTTTCCATTTTCCTCTGGACTGGTGGGCTTTTATACTTTGAATTTTAAACAGCTTGCTTTAAGAAATTTTCCTTGAGATTATTGACGTCATAAAATTAAGATGGAAACTTACTGATTTCTAGAGATCTAGTGCAATAATTAACCAGGGTAGGGAAGGAAAGGAAATGATCCACAATCTGCATGGGTTTGGGTCTTTCAGTAAATAACTCCATCATTTCATGGTATATTAAATGTTCTATAAGAAGAAGGGGAAGGGGATGGCAGCATAACTTAAGATAGTTTTCTATTCATTTTCTGTGACTTGTTCACACTTTGGTGATCTTCATCTGCTAAATGGATACAATGGTTGGTATTAATTCTTAGCCACCACTTTGCAGATGTAGTGTACTATATATGTCATTGTGAAGAGTGACAGGGAAATATTTTCTTACATTACTGCTCACTGTGAATGTTTCACATAAATTTTGAATGTCTCTGAGTACTATAGGGATTTCCAAACACTTATTTATCTTCATTCTGTCTTCATTGAGAGACTTGAGATTGCAGTGTACCTGTCAGGTGTTTTTTTTTTTTTTTTTTTTTGAGACAGGGTCTCGCTTTGTAGTTCATGCTGGCTCTGAGCTCACTATGTAGCCCAGGCAAGCCTGGAACTCAGCAATCCTCCTGTTTCTGCCTCCCGAGTGCTGCGATTACAGGTGTGAGCCACCATGCCCAGCACTGTGGTATGTGGTATTGATTGCCAGTGGGTGTGAGTCTCCACGCCCAGCATTGTATGTGGCACCGGGGTTTGAACTCAGGACCTTGCGCTTGCGAGGCAGGCGCCGGAACCACTGAACTAACCCTCCGGCCTACCTGTCAGGTTTTTGCAGAAAAATCTCCTTATCCTTACTTCTAAGGCTAGGAGAATTTACACTTTGCTGCATGGTAATTTAAGACCAAAAAGAAACAGCAAAAAGAAGTTATGTTCTTAAAGCTTCTTCGTAGGAGACAAGAACATTGAAAACACGAATACCAAGTACACTGCATGGATATTCTATCAAGTCATATTAAATTTAGGTTGGTTGATATTATTGAGAAGCTGCTTCATGATGAACTTTATCATTTATGGGAAATCATATTTATAAACTGCCAGTGACTTATAAGTTTTCAAGTTTAGATGCTGTTGTCATCCTTATGGGTGGTGTGTTAGTTTTTCTTCTGTCTTAACATCCTGTGGTTAGGTAAAACCATTCATTTAGAATGACAGACTTCCATTTTGTCCACTGCATAGGTGGTTTTATGTAATTCTAAACTGAAGACTCACAAATCTGGCTCATGTCTCTCTTTCATTCAGTAGCCGCTATCTGATAAGTGGTAGGGGTCGCATGACAGCTTTAGCTACGTGCTGCTTAGCACATGTACATGATATGGCAGGTGCAGAGCTTATTATTTCCACCTCTAGGGCTAAATAACCAGGAAAGATATTTGTTAACTAAGAAAGACCCTGACATACACACACTGATACTGGGAATAGAACTCAGGACCTTGTGCCTCTCTGACAGGTACAGCACCACACTGAGTTAAATCCCAGGTCCCTCAGCAAGCTTTTAAATCACAGTTTTCTTTTCTTTTTGCTGTACTAGCGATTGAACCCAGGGAACACTAAGCTACATCCCCAGCCTTTTTTTTGTTTTGTTTTTACTTTTTTGAGACAGGGTCTTGCTTTATAGTTCAGGCTGGCTCTGAACTCACTATGTAGCCCAGGCTAGCCTCGAACTCAGAGCAATCCTCCTGCCTCTGCCTCTTGAGTGCTGGGATTACAGGTGTGAGCCACCATGCCCGGCACTGTGATATGTGGCACTGGGGTTGAATTTGGGACCTGCACTTGCTAAGCAGCTGCCAGAGCCACTGAGCTAAATCTCTGGCCCCCCAGCTCTTTTTATATATTTTGACACTAGGTCTCATTAAGTTGCCCAGGCTGGTTTCAAACTTGGAATCTCCCTGCCTCAGTGTCCCAAATAGCTGGGATTACAAGTTTGTGTCATCACACTGTGCCTAAGAAAGTAATTTTATGATACCTTGAGAGCAAGGTGGCTCACGCCTGTATTGCTGAGTTCGAGGCTTTCCTGGGCTACGTAGTGAGCCCAGGGCAGCCTGAACTACAAAGCAAGACCCTGTCTAAAAAGAAGAACCAAATTGAGCAAAATGAGTTTTTAACCTTTTATGAATTGAGTGAAATGCTGCTTAGCATTTATATGCTAATTTGTATACATGCATTTATATAGTACATAAGTTTGTGATTTTTCAGTCATAAGTAAAATACCAAAGCAGTGGTCCTGGGGAAATAGGGAAAACCTGTAATCCTAGCACTCTTTGGGGGTGAGACAAGTACATGGCAAGTTCAAGCCCAGCTTGGGCACTTTCATGTCTCTAATTAAAAAGGGCTGGGGATATAGCTCATTGGAAAGGTCTTGGGTTCAATCCCAAGTACCACAGAGAAAAAAAGTTTATTAAGGTACTATCTATATTTTTTTTAGCCTTATTTTACAGTGTTTAATTGGGATATGTACTTTTTGATAACAAATTTTATTGCTGTGATCTTGTTGTCATTTTTGTTGTCCCCTGTTTCCCTTTACTATTCTATCCCTGTCACCTTGTGTGCAACTGGGTCATCTCTGACTTGAACTCTAGGATTGCATTTGTTTTTCCTGTACCAGGAATCAGACTTGGGCCCCTGCACTTGCCAGGCAGGCAGAGTACCACTGAGTGAATCCCTAGCTTGACTTATGTGATTTTGTAAATCTGCTTTAAAACATATTTTGTTGGGAGGGGCCAGGGACATAACACAGTGATACCACACCTGCCTGGCAAGCACAAGGCCCTGAGTTCATTACCTGACACCTGAAAAAAAATTTTTTTGTTAGGGATTGGGCAAGACTTGGCTTTCCTATCTATCTGATACTTAACTTTTTCTAAAATATTTAAAAACTTACCTTCTGTAACTTTGACTTTTAATTCCTTACCTTAATTGGAAGTCTTGTTGCAAGTAAGATATTATGTACAGGGGAAACCTAAATTACAATCATGATTTTTCCCTTTTCCTTTTTTTGGAATAGTGTTTTGCTATGTGGTTTAGGCTGACTTTGAACTTACTTTGTAGCCCAGGTTGGCTTTAAATGTGTAATTCCTCTTTCATCACCTCACCTGTCTGTTTAATCTTAAATTGTACTCAGATCTCAGACTAGTGGCAGTGAGCTGTGATGTCCTATGACTTGATTCATTTTGTAATTTTTTTTCCTTCAATATAGGGGATCAAACTCAGGACCTTGGGCTTGCTAGGCAGGTATGGTGCCTCTGAGCTAAATCCCTGGCTTTTATTTTGTAAATATTGACTGAAAGCTTACTTTGTCCCAGCAGTTCTTCCAGCTCTGGAGATGATTATTTCAATGATAAAAAGACACAATCCTTCCCCTTGTGGTGCTTGTCTTGTGATAGAAGATAGTAGATAAGGTAAAATATGTATGTAGTATGTCAAATGATGGGAATGTAAAAGGTCTGTATATGCTTATGTGATTGTAAAAGGTGTCTTATCATAAGGCCTTGTTCAGAAAGGAGGTAATGCTGATAGTTTTTTAGAAATCAGGAGATACATGTAGAAATCTGGTCTTATGATTTCTCATGAAAGCGAGACTTCTGGCACATTGATGTATACTGGCTGTGTTATATCTATACAGTTACAAAGGACCATGAAGTCTCCATTTAGTTTGTCATTCCTACAACTATGGTATTATCTTTGTTGATGTCTTGAAAACTTCTTTTTTGTTTTTGCTTTTGTGTTTTAACCTGTTTATTCCTACCTTCTACCCACTCTTTATACCACAGTTGGATTATCTTTATCTTTGTGAAGCGCTTATCCACTAGCCACCACACCCGTTATTATTGTATGTGGTTACCAACCAGGGACCTTGGGTTTTGTTAGGCAGGCGCCAGAATCACTGAGCTAAATCTCTGGCCCTGAGTTCAATTCTTTTTTTTGAGGTAGGGTCTCGCTTTGTAGTTCAGGCTGGCTCTCAGCTCACTATGTAGCCCAGGCAAGCCTCGAACTCAGCAATCCTCCTGCCTCTGCCTCCCAAGTGCTGGGATTACAGGCGAGAGCCACCACGCCCGGCATGAGTTCAATTCTTAGTACCACAAAAAATGAAAAAACTTGAACTAATAACATTTCCTCTAAATGTCATATACCTCCGTCCCAATTAATTTAGATAGTAAAAGTTGCTTACTTTTTCAGTCTGTGGCTCATCTAAAGGAGAGTTGGAAATAGCCTAGTCTGAACCTACAGAGAAAAGGCCATATTCTTCAACCCAGTCTCTCCCTGGAGCTGTTCTGAGGCCACCCTGTTGTATAAAGTCAGACTGATATCTGAGTCCTGGGGTCCTGTGGCACAGGGTTAGCCCTTGGCTTCCTTTCTAGAAATTTCAGAACTGTATAAAAATGATTTCTAAAATCTTAATAGACACAGTTTGCCAAAAATGTCAGTTTTTCCTCACAATTTAGCATTTGGCTGTAAATATTAGGTTGTATAAACATAGCCATTGAGGGAGAACAATGTCACAGGTGGACTGGCATTTTAAAAGTGAAATGGACTTGGGTTCCCAGGAATGTTAATCATCATTCTGCCAAAAATAATGATAATCCTTAATACCAAAATGTTAAGTAGTGGGTAAACCAGTACTTTATGAATAACATAGAGATGAGTAAAATGCAATTTATGGATTTAATAAAAATTTGCCAATACAGTATCTGAAGAATTTTTTATGTTTCCAAGTTTTGAAACTGTGAAAATAACGAATTTTTCAGTGAGTTCGTTTCCAGTAATCTACCAAGTCTAACCAGCCCATCTCAGAAAAAGATAATTATTTTTGTCATTTTTAACTAGCCTGCTCATTGCCTTTGACTTTGCAGTTGAGAGGAGAAGGAAACTTGTGGCCTCTGCCATAAATACTCATAGTAATAACAGTCGAGTAATTATATATATATATATATATATATATATATATATATATACATACTTATGGCAAGTTATTCAGTGGTGATGGAATGATTTTAATGCAGTGTTTTCTTTTCTTTTTTGGGGGGGCAGTGTTTTCTTTTGACTAAGCCTGAATTGTTTTTTTTTTTTTTTCATCTGATTTAGTATGTGTATCATTCCAAGGCGGCATAAATTTAGCACACCCTCTCATTTACCAAATTGGTAGAAGTTTTGAAAGTTTCAGCTTCTTGTATGAAATGGACTACATTATTGTGTGGAATTAAAGGGAAACTTACTGTAATCTGTCACGTTGGTTGTACTAGGGATCATAGGGAAAGAGGAACATTGATTTGTAATATTTTAACATGATTTAAGAAAGAATCTTTTGTCAAGTAGATGTAAGCATGGACTAAATCCTAAACAAATCATAAAATAAAAGAAATCCAGATTTATTGCATCTTTCAGGTAAAGGGTAGGAAAGATATCTAGCT
This sequence comes from Thryonomys swinderianus, assembly GCA_004025085.1. NCBI lineage: Eukaryota > Metazoa > Chordata > Mammalia > Rodentia > Thryonomyidae > Thryonomys > Thryonomys swinderianus. Next base: position 16,258 of record PVIC010022752.1, read on the forward strand.
CTCTAGAGGTAACATCTGTATTGAGGATAATTTATAGTCTTATGTGATTAACCAGGAGTAATCACTCTAGATCAGTGTTCCTCATGGAAAATTAATTCTGACTGATGGAGAATACCGCCTCTATGAATTCGTGTTCAAGACTTACTTTGTTACATTCATTTTCACCTTTACCCTATTCCATTCTTTAAGTAACTTTTTCAGTTTATTTAGTTTTGCTTAATGACAAGATAATTTTTACCACTATACTACATTCAGCTGACTTTCGGGTACTCTGAGATGAACAGATATACGCATGTATTGATGGACATCTGGTTGGAGAAGGAGCTCTAGGAGCTGCTAATAGTCTAAATAACTTAGAATTCGTTTCACCAGTTTCCTGTTGATGAAAGTATAGATTGTTTCTGTTCAAACATTACAGTAATTATTTTTTATTTGTACATGTATCACGGGATCCCCCGCATTCTGGTAATTGAATTTGGAGTCTTTGTGTTGAGCTACATTCCCAGCCCTTAAAAAAACATTTTATTTCAAAACATTTGGATACAGAATCATACTAAGTTGTCCAGGCAAGGCTTGTGATCTTGTGATCCTCCTGCCTCAGTCTCTCAGAATGCTGAGATTACAGGCATACATTTTCATTAAAGAATAACATAGCGGAGAATGGTGGTGCATAACTGCAATCCTAGTACATGAGAGGCTGAGGCAGGAGGATCACCACAAGTTTAAGGCCAGCCTTGGCTATAACACTGAGTTCAAAGCCATCCTGCACTACAAAGAGAGACCTTGTCTCAAAAAACCAAAGCAGGGCCGGAGATTTAGCTCAGTGGTTCCAGCACCTGCCTCTCAAGTGCAAGGTCCTGAGTTTGATCCCCGGTAACCACATACAATGTTGGGCGTGATGACTCATGCCCACCAACCATCAATACCACGTACCACAGTGCTGGGTGTGGTGGCTCATGCCTGTAATTCCAGCACTTGGGAGGCAGAGACAGAAGGATTGCTGAGCTCAAGGCTTGCCTGGGCTACATAGTGACCTCAGGGCCAGCCTGAATTACAAAGTGAGACCCTGTCTCAACACAAAAAAACAAAGCAAACAGCATACCAAAAAGTGTGGAAATCAGTTTTGTGAGTGACAGGGGACATTACAACACCGCAGAAGTCCACTTCGTATCATGTTCTGAATGCTGCAGTCACCAGTAAAGTAACCACTCTTCTAATTTCTGACATCACTGATTAGTTCACTCAGCAGTCCTCCTGCCTCTGCCTCCCAAGTGCTGGTATTACAGACATGGCACTGTGGTATGAGGTACTGATCGCTGGTGGGCGTGAGTCACCACACCCAGTATTGTTATATGTGGTTACTGGGGATTGAACCAGGGACCTTGTGCTTGCTGGGCAGGTGCCAGAAACACTGAGCTAAATCTCCGGCCTCATCACTGGTTAGTTTAGCTTATTTGAAATATGTAAATGGAATCATATGTGTGTCCTCTTTTATGTCTAGATTTTGTGACTTATTTGAACTCATTTGTGTCTATCAAATGAGTCATTTTTAAAAATTGTAGAATAATCTGTTGGACAGCGGTACTACAGTTTATTCTTTGAAGTGTTAATGAACATTGAAGTTGCCTCTATTTTTTGGATATTGCAAATAGTGCTATGAACATTCTTAAATATGTGTTGTGATATATAAAGATATATATATATATTATATATCTATGTTATATATATTATATATCTATGATAGATATATAGATGTGTGTGTGTGTGTGTGTGTGTGTGCGTTGTGATAAACACAGCTGTGCATACCTATTGAGCATACACTCTTAAGTAGTGTTTATGGGCATAGGCAACATATAGCAGGCTCAGTATTCCCATGTAGTTTTCCGTGATGTGTGAAAACATATCTTATTCATAGCAACAGGATCTGGCTATTTTTAAAATACAATATTATTTTAAAAATAATATTATTAGAAATGAAATATAAATGAGCTTAAAAATAGATTTTTTTTTTTTGAGACAGGGTCTTGCTGTGTAGTTTGGCTGTCCTTGAACTCACTGTGTAGCCCAGGCTTACTTCAAACTCAGGGCAGTATTCTTGCCTCAGCCTTCCGAGTGTTAGTTTTACAGGTACGCACCACCAGGTATGTGCCACATGCCCAGCCTAGTAAATTAGTATTGTTTTAGACTATGACACTAGATTCTCAAAAGTACACTAGTTCTCCAGAGCACAAATTCATACTCCATTGAACACTAGATTTTTTATGTAGCTCTTTCATCTTTATCAATTAATAGTGAAAAAAAAGACCAATTTTAAGCTCCTTAAATGAGTTGACACCCCCAGCCCCACCCTCAGTGTTGGATATTGATCCCAGGGCCTTAATACATGGCAGGCAAGTGCTCTACCACTGAGATGCATGCATCCCCAGGCCCTTGACTTGAACAGTTCTCCTGTCTTAGCCTCCTGAGTATCTGTGCTACTGTGCCCAGCTGAGTTGAACTTTTTTTTTTCTTGAGACAAGGTCTCCCTGAGTAGTTTAGACAGGCCTCAAACTCATGATGATCTTCCTACCTCAGCTGTCTGAGTGCTGAGATTACAGGCATGTACCACCACTCTCAGCTCTGAGTTGAATTTAATTTTTCCATTTCAGTTTTTTGGGCTTGGTTGTTTAGGCCTTTTCTTTCTTAAAATGTGTCCCACCCTCTGGCATCCCTCCTCTCCCATTGATTTGTAATAACATTTGGTTTTTTTTTTGGAAAAAGGTTGGCCTCAAACTCACGTAGCCTAAGGCTGATCTTGAACCAGAGGAGATCTCTTGCCTCAGCCTTCTGAGTAGTAGGATCACAGTAGGGTGCCACTACACCCAACTATTGTGATCTTTTTTTAGACTTTAAGTATTAAGGAGAAGGTGATATATTTGTCTTTCTGAATCAGGTTTATTTCACTTAATCTGGTGATCTTTCAATCCATTCATTTTCTGCAACTGACGAAGCATTGTTCTTTTGTTTTGTTTTGTTTTGTTTTGAGACAGGGTCTCACTTTGTAGTTCAGGCTGGCCCTGAGCTCACTATGTAGCCCAGGCAAGCCTCAAACTCAGCAATCCTCAAATTCAGCAATCCTCCTGCCTCTGCCTCCTGAGTGCTGGGATTACAGGTGTAGCCACCACGCCTGGCAAAGCAGTGTTCTTTTTTAGGGTTGAATATTACTCACTTGTGTATACATACCACTTTTTTTTTTTTTTTTGAGACAGGATCTCGCTTTGTAGTTCAGGCTGGCTCTGAGCTCACTGTGTAGCCTAGGCAAGCTTCGAACTCAACCATCCTCCTGCCTCTGCCTCCTGCGTGCTGGGATTACAGGCGTGTGCCACCATGCCTGGCACTGTGGTATATGGTATTGATTGCTGGTGGGCATGAGTCTCCACGCCCAGCATTGTATGTGGTTACTGGGGATCGAACTCAGGACCTTGGGCTTGCGAGGCAGGCGCCAGAACCACTGAGCTAACCCTCCGGCCCTATACCACATTTTCTTTATCCATTCATTTGTTGATGTGTACCTAGGCTGGTTCTTTACCTTTGATATTGTATATTATACTGCAGTAAATGGGATCCAGGTATCTTTATGTTATGCTTTAATTATTTTAGGTTTATACCAAGGAGTGGTATAGCTGAATTACATGGTAGTTCTATTTTTAGTTTTTTGAGGAACTTCCATTTTTCCATACCAGCTGTACTAATTTATATATCTCACAAGCAGTGTAGAATGTTTCATGTTTCCCCTGCATCCTGATCAGCATTGTTTTTGTATTCTAATTGGAGCAAAATGAAATCTCAATGTATTTTTGATTTGCATTTCTCATCTTTGAATAACTTATTGTTTATTACAGCTGAATGTGACTGTCCTTCCACTAAAAACAAGGGAGATGTTTAAAGTTTTAAAACATGTGTACTTAAAAAATATCGTATTAGTAGTGTTAATTAAAATATTTGAGTGTGAGCAAGTGTTTGGTCAGGAAGAATTTAGTATATTCGCAACCAAGTGTGTTATCTTTTGAACAACAAGAAATGATGCCAATTTTCCTATGTAGATTCTGTCTTAATCCTTTTAATGTGCTTGTTATTAAAATAATTAATTTTTATTTTAAAAAATAAGATCAAATTACCTAGACTGTAGAATCTTATTTGATAGCTCACAGATATTATGTAAGACTCTCCAGCTAAGAGTTTACCAAAATACACCTTGCCTTTTGCAGGCTGTAATGTGACCTACAGGACAGATGCCTGAGGAGCCAAATGCTTAATTTCAAATCTTTAGAAACAGTTTTGCAGTGACACTTGAGATTCTTTTTTGTAGTATTGGGGATCAAACTCGGGTCCTTGTGTGTCCAAGGTTGGTGTGGTACTACTTGAGCTAAATCCTCAGTCCCTCACCTAAGTTCTTAACAACCTAAAATTTCCTACCATAGAACCATTATTTCATTAGACTGGGAAATAGAGACAGTATATGGACTGGTAGCTCTTCTAATAATACAGATGAATTTGGTTTCTGTAATTGAAATTAGTGCTTTAAAAGGTGTGTTAGTCTCCTATTTAGAAGGTATATGCAAAATAAATAAATAAAAAGAAAAGATGTATGCCCTGAGTTTAGAGTTTCAGACCACATGAATACCCAAGAATAAAGAGGGGTGGCATTTTAGGAGGGAAAGAAGATGACATGGGTGAAAATTGGTGCAAAAGACATGATTTGACATGTTGCCTGTGGCTTGAACATCTGGCATTTGGGCTAGATAGGACAGTCATGCATGTATCACCAGTGGTGCAGAGCCACCCAGCACCAAGACATGCCAGTCCAGCCCTGTCCTGAATGTGTCAAAAATTTCTTTGAGCCGGGCATGTCGGCTCACGCCTGTAATCCCAGCACTCGGGAGGCAGAGACAGGAGGATTGCTGAGTTCGAAGCTTGCCTAGGCTACATAGTGAGTTCAGAGCCAGCCTGAACTACAAAGTGAGACCTTGTCTCAAAAAAAAAATAAAATAAAATAAAATAAATTTTTTTTTCTTTGATTGGGCCGGAGATTTAGCTCAGTGGTTTCAGCGCCTGCCTCGCAAGCGCAAGGTCCTGAGTTCGATCCCAGTAACCACATACATTGTTGGGCTTGGTGGCTCATGCCTGTAATCCCAGCACTTGGGAGGCAGAGGCAGGAGGATTGCTGAGTTTGAGGCTTGCCTGGGCTACATAGTGAGCTCACAGCCAGCCTGAACTACAAAGCAAGACCCTGTCTCAAAAAGAAAAAAAAAATTTCTTTGATTTTTTTTTTTTTAGTCCACTTGTAGCAGAGTTACATCATTAATTTAATTATTCCGTAAACCAAGGAGAAAATTATGGAAGCTTGCCTTACTAAATACATAATTTTAGGAAATGGTGGTAAAGTTTATAAAAAGTAAAAGTAAAGGGTAAGAGAAATTGGCTCTGTAGAGGAAGTGGGGGCAGATAAAAGAAGTACAACACAAGGAGCACAGGGCAGACTACTGTGAGGTCAGCCACAATAGCCCTTGGGAATCAGGGTTTTCTGAGCATTTGAATTTGACTGAAGAAATAATGCATTTATGTTAAAGGTTTGTTGGAAAAATGGAGAGAAAAGAGTGCAAAGCAGAAAAGCTAAAGGTGCCCCATTTTTATTTAAATGTAGGTAAATGCAGTCTTAAAGCACACTTTCTATATTTAATCTTTTCAAATTCTATAAAGTAGTGTTTTCCCAGTTGACAGAGAGATTTACATTACAGAGGAGCAGATTTGCATTATTTTGTCTAGGCTCACATACCCAGTAAGTGGCAGTCTTGAGTTGTGAACACTGATCTCTGAACCCAAGTCTCATGCATTATTATTTTCATAAGAGTATAAATTTTTTCCTGAACTACTAGAGTTATGTATATGGTGTTGCCTCAGATCACAAACACTTGTTTGTAGATAATTTGGTTCTCATAAAGAAGCATTTAACACAATTTTGTTTTTGTTTGGGAACTCTCCATCACTTGACAAACATGACCATAGCCATCTTTTTCACGAACATGGCAATTTTTCCCAGAATCGTGGAATATATAAAGCCTGTGTTATTTCCTTTAACTTCCACCTTAGCATTGAAAGTAAGCATGAAGTTACAATCTTGGGAGGACTCAATGAATTCGTAGTGAAGTTCTATGGACCACAGGGAAGTAAGTACATTTGTTGGTATGTGTCTTATTACAACCTTTTACTCTGTTCCCTAATAGACAATAAAAATGTCAAAGGCAAGCGGTGATTGCATCCATGGTTTATTTTTTGTGGTACTAGGGATCAAACTCAAGACATTGTGCCTGTGAGGCAGGCAAATTATCACTGAGCTAAATCCCAGGCCCTCACAGTTTTTTAGAAATCCAGAACCATTGAAGAAATCATTCTCTCCTAATAGTTACTTTCTATACTTTCCTTTTTTTTTTTTTTTTTTGAGATAGGGTCTTACTTTGTAGTTCAAGCTGGCCCTGAGCTCGCTAAGTAGCCCAGGCAAGCCTCGAACTCAGCAATCCCGTCTCTGCCTCCGAGTGCTGGGTTTACAGGCGTGAGCCACCACGCCTGGCTCTGTGGTATGTGGTATTGATTGCTGGTGGGTGTGAGTCTCCACGCCCAGCATTGTATGTGGTTACTGGGGTTCAAACTCAGGACCTTGGGCTTGCGAGGCAGGCGCTGGAACCGCTGAGCTAACCCTCTGGTCCATTCCTTTTTTCATTTTTGTTGTCATTGTTCTTGTTTTTTATTTTTTTGAGACAGGGTCTCAGGCTGGCCCTGAATTTAACTACGTAGCCCAGTCTAGCCTCAGACTTGCAGGAATCCTCCTGCCTCTGCCTCCCAAATGCTGGGATTATAGGTGTGAGCCACCATGCCCAGCAGCCTTCCTCTTTTTTTTTTGAGACAAAGTCTTGCTTTGTAGTTCAGGCTGGCTCTGAGTTTACTATGTAGTCCAGGCAAGCCTCAACTCAGCAATCCTCCTGCCTCTGCTTCCGAGTGCTGGGATTACAGGCATGAGCCACCACACCCGGCATTGTGGTTCTGAGGTATTGATTGCTGGTGGGCGTGAGTCACCAAGCCTGGTATTGTTGTATCTGGTTACCTGCATAAAACCAGAGACTTTGTGCTTGCTAGGCAGCGCTTGCTAGGCAGGCTGCTGGAACCACTGAGCTAAACCTGTGGCCCAAGGTTAATGTTTAATTTGCACTCAGATTTATTTTCTAATTTGGAGAAGACAGTTCTAATGCTTTAACATTTTTACTTATATTTCAGCACCATATGAAGGTGGAGTATGGAAAGTTAGAGTGGATCTTCCTGATAAATACCCTTTCAAATCCCCATCTATAGGTATGTAACTACTTGGTTTCTACCTTTTGTGAAAAAATTTTTGCGAGAGACAATTCTAGAAATGATTACTTGCGTCAGTTTTTTCCCCTTTTTTGGAAAATTTTTACCACTGGTGAGGTAGACTAAGGAATTCCCTCATATGATAGGAGACATTACCTTACCTGATTATCATTACGTTACAGAACTTTCTTTCATTATCAGATTAGAACCAACAACTTTAAAGCCGACCATCCAGCCAGGTTATTTTAATCAGTAAAAAAATAAATCCTGAAATCTCATTTTGAATTTCAGATTGTTAGAATGAATATTATATAGTAGCTCTTTAGTCATTTGAAAATTTAGCCTACATCTTCCTTTGCTGTGGTTCATTCCAGCTCTAGGTTCGTGGCAATGAAATGACCCTTTTCTATTCTTCTCCAAACCCAGTCTCTTCAGGCTTCTAAATAGGGAATAAAAGTACCACGAGAAAGAGTAGCAACCCAGTTGATTCATACAAGAGGTGCCTTTTCCTTGCTTTCATAGTCCTTGTCTTAATTGGTGATACTATTACTAACTTGTCACCCTCATTAAGGCATAGAGTGATAGTTCAAGTTATTTTAACATCAGAGCTAAATAGGTACATCTGACTGAAAAGTGACACCTTCAAATATTTTGAGAATTGTAGAGTGGTAGTAATTTGATTAACCTCAGTCAGCTCTTTTTCTTCAAGCTATATATTATTTTAAAATATTGCCAAGTTTAGGGCCAGAGATTTAGCTCAGTGGTTCCGGCGCCTGCCCACCAAGTGCAAGATCCCTGGTTCGATCACCGGTTACGCATACAACAATAACAGGCATGGTGGCCACACCCACCAGCAATCAGTACCACACACCACAGTGCTGGGCGTGGTGGCTCACGCCTGTAATCCCAGCACTCTGGAGGCAGAGGCTAGAGAATTGCTGAGTCGAGGCTTGCCTGGTCTACATAGTGAGCTCAGGGCCAGCCTGAACTACAAAGTGAGACCCTCTTTCAAAAAAAAAAAAAAAAGCCAATTTAAAATAAGAACCATATGGGGCCGGAGATTTAGCTCGGTGGTTCCGGCGCCTGCCTCACAAGCGCAGGGTCCTGAGTTCGATCCCGGTAACTACATACAATGCTGGGCCTGGTGACTCATGCCCACCAGCAATCAGTACCACATACCACAGTGCCGGGCGTGGTGGCTCATGCCTGTCATCCCAGCACTCGGGAGGCAGAGACAGGAGGATTGCTGAGTTCAAGGCTTGCCTGGGCTACATAGTGAGCTGAGGGCCAGCCTGAACTACAAAGCGAGACCCTGTCTCAAAAAACAAACAAAAAAAAAGAGAACCATAAAATAAAATTGAAATATGTTGAGTGTTCTATTAGGCTGAGTCTCATGTTGAGAATTACCAAAATTCATATGTCTTGCTGCTGCTGTGTGTTTAGAATTAATGCCAGATCTCATGTAGTTTTTTTGTTGTTGTTCTTGTTCTTTGAGACAAAGTCTGTAATGCAAGAGACTTTGAACTCACTAGGTAGTCCAAGCTGGCCTCAAACTCATGACAGTCCTCCTGCCTCAGCCTCCTGTGTTCTGGGATTATAGGCTTGTACCACTGTGTCCAGCTGGATCTCATGTAGTTTAGAACATGTCCAATTCCAAATTAAAAAAAAAAAAGCAAGGCCAAAAACATTCAGAAGTTTTGCTTTGATTCCAGGTTCTTTTTTTTTGGTACCAGAGATCAACTCAGGATTTCACATTTGTGAGGCAGGTGCCAGAACTACTGAGCTAAATCCCTGGTTCCCTCACGATTTTTATTAGGGCAAGTACTACAAAAGAATTAAGATGGTCTCAGACTAAGTCCCAATTAAAAGCAACACCTCCCTGAACAGCTGAGTACTTTACATGCTTTAGGGTTTTATACTCTAAAATAATACAGAACATCTGTAATTCCTGCTTGGGCCAGGACCTTTTAGTGTCATTTGAACAACAAGTAGTAATTTGAGATCCTCGGTTTTCAATTTGAGATCCTAGGTTTTCTAAAACCTGCAGTTGAGAAGATATTTTGTGGATAAATGAATCAGCAATTTCTTTGTTGTTAAGGATCTCCACGCTGTGGAGTTAGGATGGCATTCTGAGGTATTGAGGCTGAGAGCTCTTTTAAGTGAGTTTGACTTAATACCTGTGTAGTTGGGGCAGCAGCCTTTCCCTGGCTCCCTTCCACATTAACAGAATGTATGTGTCACTCCTTTAGAAAGGGGATTTCAGAAATGTTAGGAGTTCTCTGTTCCTAATTTTTCTCTTAATAGGTTGTTGTTTTTATTTTTCATAGGTTTTTTTGGGGGATGTCATTTTAAACTTTTACATCGTAAAATGTTACCTTTTCTCATTGTTGAGACAATACTTAGCACCCAAAGTTAACGGAGAAAAGGTTTATTTTGCCTCAAGTTTATAGCGGTTTCAGTCCATAATCGGCTGATTCCAAGGCAGGGAAGCATGGTGGAGGGGCATGGCAGAGGTAAAAACAGTTCATGGTGTGGCAGACAAAAGGCAGTGAAGAAGCAACCCACAGCAACAGCCCTATTTCTGTCCCTTATATTTCATCCTGAAGGGCAGGTAGCACTAACACTGTAAATGCTAGAATCACACACACTAGGTCCAGTCACCTCTGAAAAGCTCCATCTATGAGACTTTGGGGAGACATTTAGACACAAGCCATAACAAGAGGTATGATTTAAAACCCTTTACAGAATCTTTAAATCATATAAATTCATTTATTAAATATATTTTATACTTTGTTTACTTAAAGACTAAAAGTTGGCCAGGGATTTAGCTCAGTAGTTCCAGCGCCTGCCTGGCAAGTGCAAAGTCTCGAGTTCAATCCCCAGTACCACACACCACAATGCTGGGTGTGGTGGCTCATATCCAGCACTTGGGAGGCAGAGGTAGGAGGATTGTTGTGAGTTTGAGGCCAGCATGGGCTAAATAGTGAGCTGAGGGCCAGCCTGAACTACAAAGTGAGACCCTGTTTCAAAAACCTAAAAAAAAAAAAAAAGACTAAAAATTGATCTGCTGAATTTAGTTTTGTTATCCCATATCACTAGTCAGAGAGGAAATAATAGAGCTTGGTGAAATCAACAGTAAGCCTATAGAAATGCATTTGGAGGGAGAAGGGGAACTAAGGAGGGGAAGCAGGGAAAAGGAAAGAAGGGAACAGAAAATATTAGAAAAGTAGGAAAAAACAGAAACACTCTGTAAATGGGGAGAAGTAAAAAAGTTAATAGACATATTTTAATATTTATACTGTATAGTATGGTAGAGTAATGAAGCAAAGTATATTCTAAACAACTGTCAGTATGGGTATTCATTTGTAAGGACTTTATTGTTTTAAATGTTTAATATAGTAGTAATTTTTTCTTTTTTTTGGCGGTACCAGGGATCGAACTCAGGCCCTTGTGCGTCCAAGGTTGGTGCGGTACCACTTGAGCTAAATCCCCAGCCCCCAGTAATAAATTTTTTTTTTTTTGAGGCAGGGTCTTGCTTTGTAGTCCAGGCTGGTCCTGAGCTCACTATGTAGCCCAGGCAAGACTCCAACTCAGCAATCCTCCTGCCTCTGCCTCCTGAGTGCTGGGATTACAGGCGTGAGCCACCACGCCTGGCACTGTGGTATGTGGTATTGATTGTTGGTGGGCATGAGTCGCCACGCCCAGCATTGTATGTGGTTACCAGGATCGAATTCAGGGCCTTGCGCTTGTGAGGCA
>PVIC010022753.1:0-27392 GCA_004025085.1 Thryonomys swinderianus
TTCAGTGGTTCCGGCGCCTGCCTCACAAGCACAAGGTCCTGAGTTCAATCCCCAGTAACCACATACAGTGCTGGGTGTGGAGACTTACGCCCTACAGCAGTCAATACCACATACCACAGTGCCGGGCATGGTGGCTCACGCCTGTAATCCCAGCACTCAGGAGGCAGAGGCAGGAGGATTGCTGAGTTCAAGGCTTGCCTGGGCTACATAGTGAACTCAGAGCCAGCCTGAACTACAAAGCGAGACCCTGTCTCAAAAAAAAAAAAAAAAAAAAATGAGAAGGCAATACAACCTAATTACTGAATTCCTTGACAAGCAGGAAGCAATAGATAGACCTAATGTCCAAAAGAGGGGATTGTTTGTTACACAGAATTAATTGTCCATTTCAATATTGTTACATGTAAAGTATGATTATGTAAATGCTTTCTGGATTTGTAACTCTAATTTAAGGGAGAGGTGTTCTATGGTTCTTTTCATAGCCTCAGTATCCTCACATATGAAACATCAAGAAAATGCTTCAGGGAAGATCCTTAACCTCTAATAATGGAATTTTAAACAAATTTTTTGAAAGAGAAACTCCTGATCACCTATACATGGAAAAATAGTGAAAAATGATATAAAACATTCTTCTACATTTGTAAAGATAATAAACCAAATAGAGCTCTCTTTTAAAATATGTAACATTTAAATTCAGTACCAGCAGTTTAGCTTCAGAAACGACAGAAACTATTCAAGTACATAGGGAAAATCAAGATATGGTTTCCGCTTCTTGAATATTCACAGTATGCATTAGCAATATAAGGAGTAGAATAGGTCCTGCAATAGGAAAATCTGTTTACCATTGTTTAACCCCCTGCTTTCTTTCTGAGATTAGCATATAAGGTTATTCATTAATTGACTCTTAGAGTCTTAGAATCAAAACACTGGAGGGAATCTTGTAGAAGGATACCCTAGTCTCTTATAGGATTTCTGTAAAATTTCTGTGAAATATAGTCACCTTTTGGACAAGGGAATAGTTGTAGAACTCCCCTGCAAATAGCAAAATTTGCAGATCCCTTTTGTAAAGTGATATAATATTTGCATATAACTACAACCATTCTTCCTTATACTTTTAATCATCAACAGTTTACTTATAACACCTAGTAAAATGTAAATGCTTAGTAAGTATTATTTGATATATTATTAAGGAATGATAACAAGAGTAAAAGTTTGCACATATTTACTACAGCTACAGTTTTTATACTGAATATTATGGATCCTCAGTTGACTAAAACCACGGAGTAAAAGAATCCCAGGGATATGGAGAATTGACTATAGTTAGCCAAGATCTCCTTAAATACTCCTAAAGGCAGAGAAGTTCTCTCTCTTAACAATCTTAATTATTTCAGTCAATTATTTATTATATAACATTTCTATGATGAAAAGATACATGAGCATTCTATAGCTACCAGCTAGCAGTACTTCTCTAAACAATGAGGATAAAATATCTGTAGGTAAAAAATATAGCCGGACACAGTAACTAAAATATCTGAAATATACTTGCCTTTTCTTGTTTTATTTCACAGGCACCTCTCTGGGCATATATTGCTTGTGCATGTGGCCTTTTCATTTACCAGTCTTTGGATGCTATAGATGGGAAACAGGCAAGAAGAACCAATAGTAGTTCTCCTCTGGGAGAGCTTTTTGATCACGGTTGTGATTCACTGTCAACAGGTATTTATTGCTGCTTTTTTTCATCTTTTTTACAGTACTAGAGATCAAACTCAGGACCTTGCACTTGCCAGGAAGGTAACAGTGCCTCTGAGCTATGACCCTAGTCCTGCTTTTTTAATGTTAATGGGTATTAACTGATAAAAGCAATGTGATAAACTGTGTTAGGTTAAATGAGGTTTATGTAGTTACTAGAACAAATGATTTTGTATTAAATTTTAGTTTTTGGGTTTTGTGGGGTTTTTTAGACAATGTCTTGCTTTGTAGTTCAAGCTAGTCCTGAGTTCACTATGTAGCCCAGGCAAGCCTAGAACTCACAGCAGTTCCCCCTGCCTCTGCCTCCCAAGTGCTGGGGATTACAGGCGTGTATGCCGCCACACCTGGCATTGTGGTATATGGTACTGATTGCTGGTGGGTGTGGGTTACCAAGCCCGGCATTGTGGTATATGGCTACCTGAGATCTAACTGGGAACGTTGGGCTTGCAAGACAGATGCTGGAACCACTGAGCTAAATCCCTGGCCCTAAGTTTTAGGTTTTTTTTTTTTTTTTTTTTTTTTTTTTTTTTTTTTTTTTTTTTTTTTTTTTTTTTTTTTTTTTTTTTTTTTTTTTTTTTTTTTTTTTTTTGAGACAGGGTCTCACTTTGTAGTTCAGGTTGGCTCTGAGCTCACTATGTAGCCCAGGCAAGCCTCGAACTCAGCAATCCTCCTGTCTCTGCCTCCTGAATGCTAGGATTACAGGTGTGAGCCACCATGCCCGGCACTGTGGTATGTGGTATTGATTGTTGGTGGGCGTGAGTCTCCACACCCAGCATTGTATATGGTTACCGGGGATCGAACTCAGGACCTTGCGCTTGCGAGGCAGGTGCCAGAACCACTGAGCTAACCCTCCGGCCCATAGCTGTAATTTTTAAAAACACTAAAAAAATTACTCAAATGCTAGGATCCAATGGATTGCTATTGATAGAATATAGGGATATATCTCTTTTGCACCATGGTGCAAGTCTTTAGTATATTTTAGTATGTATTTAGAGGGAAGCAGAGATTGAGAATCTAAATGATTTTTTGTTTCCTTTCCTCCGTGCTGGAGATCAAACCCAGGGCCTTGTGCATGCTAGAGCAAGCTCTATCATTGGGTTACTCTTCCAATACTAAGTGAATTTCTATTTCCTTCTTTTTTAAATATAGTTTGTCAGTTCTCTTATAATTTGTTATGGTATTTAAAGATTTTAAAAGGAAGCAAACAAAAAATGCTGATAGTTTCACTTTCTGAATCCAGATTTGAAGATGTATACTGTGTAATCAAAAAATACAGTGGGGGGCCAGAGGGTTTGCTCAGTGGTTCCGGCCCCTGCCTTGCAAGCGCAAGGTCCTGAGTTTGATCCCCGGTAACCACATATAATGCTGGGCATGGAGACTCACGCCCACCAGCAATCAATAGCACATACCACAGTGCCGGGCATGGTGGCTCACGCCTGTAATCCCAGCACTTGGGAGGCAGAGACAGGAGGATTGCTGAGTTCGCAGCGGCTTGCCAGGGCACCATAGTGAGCTCAGTGCCAGCCTGAACTACAAAGCGAGACCCTGTCTCAAAACAAAAAATACAGTGAACATTAGCTTTTCTGAACTTCATTATAGTAAAAGACACATTGCAGTGAGTCCCCTTCAGATTACTTCCTCTCACTGTTAATACACTCATCCCATCATTCTTGCAGTCCCATCATCTTTCTCTGGCAGTTCTGGAAGTCCCTTTAGTATCTTTATTTGTTTGTGCTATTGGCTGCCTTGGTGTCCTGAATTGATTTTAAACATTTTCTTTTCCTGGTCACTTTTACTTTTGAGAAGGACTAGAAGCCACACAGTGCCAGATCTGGTGGATAAAGTGGATGTGTTTGTATTTGACAGAAATTGTTTTTAATCCATTCAGGACAGCCAAGCAACCAAGAAAAGACAATGTTGAAATAGGACTTCCAAAACTGCTTCAGAAAGTGGCAAAAATGATGGGATAACTATGATCAGGATGGGGAATATTTTGATCAATGGCAAAATGTCTTTTGCTATAGTAAATTTTTTATTTTTAATTAAACACTCAGCATAGTCCTACCTTATATGTATATGTCTGAGTAATTGCTTCATTATATGCTGATACCAGCTTGCTTAGTAGACAAAGAAGAACAGCTGAACTTAAAACTTTTAAAAGTCAAGTTAGGGATAGATTTTGTGAGACAGGAAATATTCAAAGGGAATGTGGTAGGGAAAAGTAATGATGGGAAAGAATAAATATGATTTTTTAAAAAACCATGTATATAGGGAGTGGGGAGTTATGGGGTGGGTAGGGATATGGGTAAAAATGAGAATTAACTCATGTCATATACTGGTACAAATTCCCCAATGTTGAGTGTAATGGTGAGCTGTATATAAAATGTACCAATAGGGGCCGGAGGGTTAGCTCAGTGGTTCCGGTGCCTGCCTCGCAAGCGCAAGGACCTGAGTTCTATCCCCGGTTACCACATAGAATGCTGGGCGTGGAGACTCACGCCCACCAACAATCAACACCACATACCACAATGCCAGATGTGGTGGCTCACGCCTGTAATCCCAGCACTTGGGAGGCAGAGACAGGAGGATTGCTGAGTTCACAGCGGCTTGCCTGGGCACCATAGTGAGCTCAGGGCCAGCCTGAACTACAACGCGAGACCCTGTCTCAAAAAGCAAAAAAAAAAACGTACCAATAAAGAATTCAGTTATCAAAAAAAAAAGTCAAGTTAGGAAAACACAAATGTTCCTTTGAATAAAACTAAGTAGATATCTAACAGAAAGACTATTATTAGCCAGCTGACTACTGAGTGTCAAGTGTCCTGTTTTTTTATTTGAAATGATGGGCATTTTTGCTTTGGTATTTGAGTTCCAAACTATTATGGAAAGTTTTTGTCTATATGTCACCCATAATGAAACCTGCTGAACAGAAAAGGGCAGTTACCATTCTGAAGCAAGTAGGTCCCTTTGTGGATTATTTAAGCTCTTTTTGTTTTGTTTTTCTATGTTTCCTTTTGCTGCTTTTCCTTGTAACTTACTGTTCATTAGCACCACTATCAGTAAATTAAGAGATACTCAAAAAAATAGCAAAATATTTCAATTTTGGTTTCAATAAATAGTATAGTGAAAAGAGATTAAAGTTACAAGGTAAAAGTCAATGTAAAGGATTATACCCTCCTTTTTTTTATCATTGATAGATAAGAGATTGTGCATTCACAGAATATCTTCTTTTTGTATCATCTAAAATCATGTCCAGCTCAGTTAATGTTTGTTATTCATATTGTTAAGTTTTCATTGTGATTTTTCTCTGCAGTTTTTGTGGTTCTTGGAACTTGTATTGCAGTGCAACTTGGGACAAATCCTGATTGGATGTTTTTTTGTTGTTTTGCTGGCACATTTATGTTCTATTGTGCACACTGGCAAACATATGTGTCTGGAACATTGCGATTTGGAATGTAAGTAATGCTTATTGGTGATTTTATTTTTCCTTTCAAATATGAGAATGTTGCTTAATACTTATTTGAGAATTTACCAGATCACTAAATTGGTTTACTAAACAAAAAGTTTAGAAACTATTATTTATAGTTTTTCACTAATAATCTCTGTCATATGTCCCACTATTATTCATTTTAAAAGGAAATACAAAACTTCCAAACTAATATTTTTAAAACAATATAAAAAGTAATAGTCCCTTCTCACTCATTTTCATTTGTTTTTCCAGGCAAAGTCATGTTTTCCCTTACCATCATTCACCTTAACTCCGTATTTTATTTTGAGATATAAAATTTCATTTTTGGAAAGATAAGACAGTTTTTGAGAGCAAAAGGCAACTCATCTCTAAATATCAGCTTAATTAGGTTTTCTTCACCTTATGAATCTGTAAAAACTCTAGGTCTTTTGTTTGTTTGTTTGTTTGTTTTGAGACAGGGTCTCGCTTTGTAGTTCAGGCTGGCTCTGAGCTCACTATGTAGCCCAGGCAAGCCTCAAACTCAGCAATCCTCCTGCCTCTGCCTCCCGAGTGCTGGGATTACAGGCGTGAGCCACCACGCCCAGCTAAAACTCTAGCTCTTAATAATTCAGTAGACATGAGCATATCATATAGTTTATTGCTGCCATCGAAATGAATGAGATTTTAAAAATCTCATTCATTTTTTTAAACTTCTAGTGAAGATGTTCTGTTTGTAGACCATGAGAAGGGCTAGAGATTTAGCTCAGTGGTTCTGGCACCTGCCTGGCAAATGCATGGTCCCTAGTTCGATCCCCAATAACCACATACCACAATACCGGGCATGGTGACTCATGGCCACCAGCAATCAGTACCACATACTACAATGCCAGCCAGGTGTGTGGCTCATGCCTGTAATCCCAGCACCCAGGAGGCAGAGGCAGGAGGATTGCTGAGTTTGAGTGTTGCTTGGGCTATACGGTGAGCTCAGGGCCAGCCTGAAAACTACAAAGCAAGACCCTATCTCAAAAAAAAAAAAAAAAAAAAAAAAAGATTAATGAGAAAACCTGTCTTACATCATGGTTAAGGATACATTTGCCATTAAGTATTATGATCCAATTAGACCACTTAAGTTACTCTTTTTTCATGGTGTAGAATTCTAAGAGAAAAAAACTTGAGAAAAGACTATACTTCATGAAATATCATAATAAAAATCTCTGATGGCAAATGATGAGAAATAAGCTAATCTCTAAAATGAGCCATAGATACAAAAAAATTTAAATAATTAGTAAACATAGCTTTCTAGATTTTGAAAAAGCCAGAATACATAAGAATTCCACCACTTACTTCAAGTTCAGATGATTGTTTCCTAAATTTACTTAAATAGAATTTAAACCAATAACTGAATAATTACTGATATGTTGGATGTCTATTTAAATGAAGTTTATTAGAATTAATTTCAAACTAAATGAATTTAGAAAATATGTTTAAGACCCATCTTAATGTGGTGTCATTATTAGACTGTATCAAACATGAGTGTGAGTGAAACTTACCAACATGTTCATCGACAGTTTATAAAAGGATCAATATAAGAAAATATTAGAGTTCTGATATAAAACAGTAATTAAAAATGTTCAGCTTTCTCAATATTGTTTACATTTTGTATTTAACATTTTCACAGTCTTCTCTGCCTTAGATAACCACAAAATATAATAAATTTCTATGAACATTTGGTTTGTTTTAATTCAATTTTTAGTAATACTGCTGTTTTCAGAAATGGCAAGATTTGTTTTATCTGGATTTCACAAAGTTTTATGTTTTATTGCTTATTATCTCATCCTTAAATTTTTCTGGTACTAGGGATTGAATCTGGCAGTTAACTTTCAGGCCTTTATTTTGAAAACTTACTTACCAACCAGTCTTAATGTATTCTCTTCTAAGTAAACTACTACTAACCAAATGGTGTGGAAACTAAATGAAGGAGAGAAAATGAACCATAGAAATAAAAGAAAAACAAATAAACAGTGTTTTTAGGAATTATTTGGTATCACAGTCTTAGAGTTTCTTGCGTAGTGTTTTCCTGTAATGAAGTTTGCATTTGTAGAGCTGTAAGCAGGTCCATTTGGTAGAATCATAAGATGCCTGAAGGAGAGCAGCAAGAGATACGAGACAAAATCCAGAAAATCAAGGGCCTTCTATGCTATGCCAAAAACTAAGGGGTTTTATCCCAAATCTATGAGGAACTTTTGCAAGATCTAAAGCCAGAAAATGACAAAAGTACCTCTTTAAAGGTCACTGTAGGAGAGGGTAAACTAAAGTGAGTTGTGACAGAGCAGGAAGAACAAATAAAATCATCAGTATAACCAACATGAGTAACAAAGTCCGAACTAACACAAATAGCAGGGCTTCTGCAAGGAAAGGGATAGTTTGGAGAGAATTAGAGGTAGAAACTAAGCGGGGCATGGTGGCATGTGTAATCCCACCACTTGGAGAGTTAGGACCAGCATATACCACATAGGGAGTTTGAGGCCAGCCTGGACTACATAGCAAGTCAGTGTTGCATAAAACCAAAAGTAAAAACAAGGGCCGGAAGGTTAGCTCAGTGGTTCCGGCGCCTGCCTCGCAAGCACAAGGACCTGAGTTTAATCCCTGGTAATCACATATAATGCTAGGTGTGGAGACACGCCCACCAACAATCAGCACCACATACCACAATGCCGGACGTGGTGGCTCACGCCTGTCATCCCAGCACTCGGGAGGCAGAGACAGGAGGATTGCTGAATTCGCGGCAGCTTGCCTGGGCACCATAGCGAGCTCAGGGCCAGCCTGAACTACAACGCGAGACCCTGTCTCAAAAAGCAAAAAAAAAAAAAAAAAGTAAAAACAAGAGGTGGAAACTATAGGATAGAGTCCCTATTTGGATTTAGGAAATGAATGAGAGGACAGCTACTAGAATGACTCCTTGGATGATTGGCTGAAAAGGGCCCTAAAGGGAGACTTTTACTTAGAAAGTGAATGTGAGGAATGTTAGACATCAAAATAGAATGACAGCAGCAGAAAAACTGAGAGAAAGCTTTAAAAGAAGCCTGTGGGAAATGTTGAACAGCCAGAATCAGCAGAGGCATGCTGGAATTAAAAATCAGGAAAGGAGTACATTTCTAAAAAGAACAATTTTAAATGCTGCCAAGACTCAAAATGAGGACAGAAAAATGTACATGGGGTTTGGCAAGATGAGCCATCTGTAGTAGTTTCTGAATAATGGTGGGGCAGAGACAGATTGTAGTGAGTGGAATAGAGTACTACTTACAAAACATTACAAAGATTATGACTGTGATGGGAAAGAGACACTGATTACAGGAAACAGTACAGGCTCCACAATTAGGACAGTTTTGTATTTGTAATTTGAAAAATTAAGCATGCAGGAAAAAAATCCACTAATAAAGAGACTATACTGAGCAAAAGGGACAAGGGCAAGAATTTATGGAGGAAAAAAAGAATTTATGGAGCAAGATAGGTGAAGATATAAAACCAAAGAATTCCTAGAATAGTATTAGTGGGACAAGACATAAGGAAACTGCCACTGAGACTAAACTACTTCCTTATATTTGTTTTTTAGAGGAAAAAAAAATCTAGTAATAATTGAAGCTAAAGTTAACATCTGATTTTAAGTTAAGCATTAAGGATTAATTTTGATTTGCAAATCAAATCAGGTTTGTAGAAGTTCTACATTTGCATTAAAGCATCACAGTATTTTTTTTTAATTGAAAACTGGCTATAACATTCATAGAAACATGCTTTGCAATCTAGGCATATAGAATACATAAATATCTACCAAACGAGTCTTAAAATATGATTAAGTTTCACATATTTTTCCAGGAGGATATGGAATAGACAGATATATAGTAAATTAAATATTAACATTTATATGCATACAGGAGAAAATAAAAACTTTTTGCTTATCAAAGAAAGAACAAAACATCCTCAAAGGTAGTTTGAGTGAAGAAACTTTTAAAAATCTTTTTCTTTCAACTTTCTTAGAAGAAAGCTAAAGTAACCTTAAGAACATTGGGAATTGTACTTAGAAAATTTTTCTTTGAATTGCTTTTTTTAAAATTCTTATATGCATAAGTAAAAAATATCCTGAGAAATTCTTTCAATATGTGATCCAGGTTATTGTACTGTTAATAACTTTATAAAACAGAACATTTGCCAGAAAGGAATTTTTGTACCTTGTTTTCCCCCTAGTTGCAGGAATCAAACCCAGGTATCCTGTACTACTGAGCCATGTCCCCAGCCTTTTATTAATTTTTTATTTTCCAGTAGAGGCTCACTAACTCACCTAGGTAGGACTTTTAAACTTGTGACCCACCTACCTCAACCTAAATGCTGTGATTATAGGCATACAGATACTCCTTGGTCTTTCATTGTCACTGTCTTTGTTGTTGTTTGCTCATAATATCTTTAATAAAATTGGCACAAGATTTTCATTTATAACTAATTGTTACTCAAAATCCAACATTATGGAAAGGTTAATATTCTTTGGGTACATCTTTCTAAATTTATGAGTTGTATCCTCCAGCACTGTATTCTGGTCACAGCTAAAAGCTTCCTTCCACCCCAGAGAATGTTAATACTTATTCCTTTTGGACAGACCCCTGTGCTTACAGTGCTCTTGGACTGAGCAAGTGCAGCCTTGACACAAGTGAGTTCTGAACATTCAATGGCATTTTTCCTGACCTCACTTCTAGGATTTTTACTGAACTATGTATGAAAGATTAAAAAGGAAAATGAGGTTTGACAACTTAATGAAAGGATTGGGTTAAGTATCATGAATTGAAACTCATTTGTAAATATGTATTAAGCTTTTTTAAAAAAATGATTATGTATTGTACTCAGTAGAAGAGTTCACATTTCCATTCTCATGTCCTTAATTAAATTTATAACTGGAAGATATACATAGAATCATTTTGATAAATTTAATGCTTAGAAACCCTAAACAATCTTTAATAAGACTATACTTCTGTAAAACATGTAAAGACAGAACTTTTGTTTATTACTTCAGAAAATAGTACTTAAATTATCTTTATAAGAGAAAGAAAAATAATTAGAATTGAATTCAGATCAATTTTTTGTTTTATTTATATGGAAGCTTTCTTGGGAAGGGTTGTTGTTTTGCTTTTTGTTTTAGAGGTTTCATCACATAGTTCAGGACAGCCTTGAACTCACTGTTTAGTCCAAGCTGGCTTCTAACTCAGCAATCTTCCTGTCTCAGCCTCCTGAATGCTGAGATTATAGACATGCACCACAAGTTATAGGGCAGTATACTTTAACTCAAGTGTTACAACCAATTTATCTTATCTGTACATCAGGTTAAGCAAGCCTCATAGCTTTCATGAGCCTCATTTGCTAAGTTATAAAATGAGTTTTAGACTAGATATTATCTAGTATTCTTTCCATTTACAAAGACTGTGAGTCTGTTGATTTTACAGATATTTCTTTTTTTCATTTACTTCTCTTTTTTTTTCTTCTTTTTTTTCTTTTTGAGACAGGGTCTCGCTTTGTAGTTCAGGCTGGCTCTGAGCTCACTATGTAGTCCAGGCAAGCCTCGGACTCATCAGCAATCCTCCTGTCTCTGCCTCCCAAGTGCTGGGATGACAGGCGTGAACCACCACGCCCGGCACTGTGGTATGTGGTATTGATTGCTGGTGGACGTGAGTCTCCACGCCCAGCATTGTTGTATGTGGTTACCAGGATTGAACTCAGGACCTTGTACTTGCGAGGCAGGCGCTGGAAACGCTGAGCTAAATCTCCGGCCCCCTGCATTTTATTTATTGTATTTTTTCAGTTCATGCTTCTAGGATTTCCCATTTACATTAACTTAAAAACCATACCACCAAATATTTATCTCCAAATGGGCAAATAACTTTCTATTTTTTCTGTTCTATAAGTAATTGAGAAAAAATTAACAGACTATCCCACTAGTAGTCTTGATATATCTAGTTCATCTTATCCAGGTAACTTCTAAATAATAATCATTTAGAGGCTTCCTGTAGTAAGCAACTATTGATTGTTAGTGTAATTCCTTTTCTGTATGTGGTGGCACATGTCTCTGATCCCAACACTGGGAAACTTGGGCAAGAGGATAGAAAGTTCAGGCCTAACCTTAGCAGTTTACCAACTGTCTCGCTAACAGAAGTGAGGACATAAAAATGAATGAAGAAATGTTCTGTCAAAAACTATGGAATCTGGATATTTTTTAGTATTTTTGAGCACATGAATTATATGCTAGAGATACTCCTTTTTAGTTGCTCGCTTCCTTGTGCGGTTTTTTTCCTCAGCAGTGATTAGTTCATTTGGACCCCCAGCTCTGTCTACTTAATTTTATCAGTTCTAAAAATATTCTAGCCGGGCATGGTGTCTCACGCCTCTAATCCCAGCACTCAGGAGGCAGAGGCAGGAGGATTGCTGTGAGTTCAAGGTTTGCCTGGGCTACATAGTGAGTTCAGGGCCGGCCTGAACTACAAAGTGAGACCCTGTCTCAAAAAAAAAAACCTAAAAATTGTATATTATTATAAAACCTAGGTGACAAGGGGCATTCCTCAGTTCTTAATTTTGATTAATGTAGTGTTTACTTGGAAAAATACTGCTTTTGCTGTCACTATTTGTGTTCCAAAACTTTAGTGATTGAACTGAATTGTTTTATTTTTTTAAAAAACCACTAATAAACTAATCCAATATAGTAGAGAATTATAAAGCTGCTGTAGAATTAAAGAAAAATGAAAATTCTGGACCTGAGATTATCAGGCAAAAGAAGTACCCAATCTGAATTTTGCTCTATCTGTATACAAAGAGAAATCACATTGACTAGATTCTTTCACTCTTTCCACATTGCATACATCTGCTAATATTTGAGATAGTGCAATTTAGAATATGATGAGGTTTGGGGCAGTGTAGAGGATTTGTAAGATTTGAATATGTTATTGGGGCTTCTGGAAAGAAAGGTATGTTAGAATATCTTCTGAATTTACAAAAGAAAAACATTGAATATTCTGGGAAAAAATGATAAACATAGCTCTCACAGAAATTCATTTCAATCCTTCGTATCCCTAATTAAATAGTGAATCAGAATTTAAGCCAAATGCATTTATGATGTGTTAGGTATCTCTCTTAAACACAGAGAACTAAAAATGAAACAAATTTGCAAAGTCCTCAAGGACTAGGACTTTAGTTCCTGTCTACAGAGAAGTCTGGATAGTTCCAATATTGAAGGGATATATATCATAGGCATTTTAATTATTTGACAAATAGTATTCACTCCTAAATACTTGAGACTTGGCTCTGTTTTTAGTACTATTTCCAGGTACCTGCCTACAAGCTGTTTTTTCAGAGTGTTATGGTTTTAATGTTTTGAACTTTTCAACTAGTTTGATTTGGATAAGAAATATTTGTATGTGCATGAAGATAGGATAGTTGTATATAAATTGTGTAATTTTAGGTGACATTGTAAGGAAAATGCTATATTTTAAATGTTTGTACTACCTGTTTTAGTAAGGCTCTTTAGCAACAGCTCTAAGTAAAGTTATTTTGAAATGTTTGTTTCCTTATGCATAGATTCGATGTTACAGAGTCCCAGATCATAATTATAATATGCCAGCTTCTCACAGGAACCCTGGGGCCTTGGTTCTGGAACTTCACGGTAACTGCTAGAATACTCATGCTGTCTGATGAACAATGGTGTGAACTCAGTAAAGACAGCCCCTTTGTCATGCACAGAGTAATTTTTAAAATGAAAAGCCAAAAATCATCCAGATTATTTTACAGATTATTAGAAAACAAATAATTTTAATATAGGGCAATAAAAATCCACTCTATTAATTAAAATTTCTGATAATTTGATCCTAAAGTCAATTCTTCGTCTATTTACCTGCTTTGCCTAATATTATTTTTACTTTCTAAAAATACTTTTTTTAAAAAATACCTTTCCACCACTAGATAGGTTGAGGGGAGACTATTCTTATTTTAAAATCACAATAAAACAAGCAGAGTTTCTTAGATAAGTTGGGAGAACTCTATATGAATATAGAAAGTATTCTGCTTATTTCCTTTACTTTTTGAGCATATCCTTTAAGCATTCTTCTGCTTAAATTAATACTGATCTTGGTGTTATAAAAATTATATAGAAGCTTTTACTTCTGTTTTGTGTAATGTTTTCCTGCCTTTGATAATGCTTTAAAAACTAAATATCCTTAGCTTTTCGTATCACTATAGCCATCTTTTGAACACCTTCTTTTTCAATTTTCAAAATATATATATATATATAAAATGAAATGTTAAATGTAGCATAATGTTTTCCTTTCATCTTAAAATTATGCTTTTGATCCTAAGACTTTTAGAATTTCAAAAATATCTGTTAGGAATCATTTTCTTCCTAACATAATCCAGAATCCTGTATACTTTAGTAGAAACTTTCATGTACAAGAAAAACATAGTTTAAATTCAATTATTTAAATGAATTGAATAATAAATTTTTATTTGAATAAATTGAACCCAAGGGAAGTATTCAGGAAATGCTGGAAAACTATCCATATGAAAATTTAATAGATCGTTCTTCCAAAGCCGCATTAAGTTTGCTGTATTGTCCTCTTACCTCCCTAAAAAGGAATGTAAACATTTTAATATTGCCTCAATAATAGAGATAATCCCTTATTAGTGAAGTTCTGAAAGTATATGAGAGCTTTGTAAATTTAATTCAAGAGCAGCAGTGGTGGCTTTTGGACACAAAAGTGAGGATCTGTATCTATTTTCAGAATACTCTTGGAGTGTGAGGATACTTTCTCCAAAAACTTACAGCTTTATATTCATTGCAGTGGGTTTATAATTTTGATAGCTTATTGATTTTGCTCACCAAATATCTTCAGCAATGTTCTTAAATGAATATTGACTATTTTCACACTGTTTACATAACAGATTGGAAGCAGATGAATTTTAACATGTTTAAGAAACGGGTTTTTTTTAATCCGTTTTCTGTAGTACTCTTTCTTCACTTTTACCAGTTAGTAACTTACAGAAATTTTCTTTTGCTCCTGATATTTGTTAAACATAGTCTTTGAAGTAAAATCATCAGATATACTAACTTCTTTTTTATAAAGTTCAAGAAAAAAGTTTTAGAAAGAATGATTCTATTGTGTCTAGATGAGTTTTATTTATTGGCATTTAAACTTCCTATTAGCTTTCACCAGTTGTATTCTAGCACTGTTTAAAAATTGTGTTAGAATACAGAAGTATTATCTTGAAATGCAGAGTCAAAACTGAGGACAAAGTGCCAAGTAAAAACTGAGGACAGGGCCAGAGATTTAGTTCAGTGGTTCCGGTGCCTTGCAAGCGCAAAGTCCTGAGTTTGATTCCCGGTAATCACATACAGTGCTGGGTGTGGAGACCTGGGTGTGGTGGTTCACACCTATAATCCCAGCACTCAGGAGGCAGAAGCAGAAGGATTGCTGCAAGCACAAGGCTAGCCTGGGCTGCATAGTGAGCTCAGGGCCAGCCTGAACTACAAATCTAGACTCTGTCTCAAAAAGCTAAAAAAAAAAAAAAAAATACTCAACATTATCACTCAACTGTATGTTTCATTTCATTTAACACTAATTGGCATACCCCATGCACCCCTTAATAAGGTTAGAAAGTAAAATACTGGAAAACAACATATTGAACTTTTAAGCTATTCTTTATTTCTTTTCACTAACAATCCACCTCACTTATAGAATTCCTAGTGATCGCTTCTCGGCCTTTTGGCTAAGATCAAGTGTAGAATTCCTAGTGAAATATATAATGAATACCATGCTGTAGTTATACCTAAATTCCTTAGAAATTCAGATCTATTTATTAATAAATTTATTGTTAATGGCAGTCTAATCCTAAAATACATTTCCAGATATTGTCAAATTGATAGCTTTTTTAAAAGTACTTCTTTTAACAAAATTTTGTTAAAAATTATATAAATCAAGGTTTCTTTGACTTTGTAAATTTATCCCTACTACATATTCTGTGTTCTCTGAACTAAAAGCCAACACAAAATATAACATTTACTGTTAATAGTTTCACAAAGACATCTTTACTTACAAATTAATTGCAAGTCTACCTTTAATGTGCTTATGGCATGTATAGAAGAAGATACTATAGTTTATTTTCTGATTTTAGAGAAAAAGGACACATTATTAGCCTACTTAAATGCCACTTAATTCATTTTCATGTCCCTTAATAAGTAATGAATTAGACTTCAGGCCAAATGTGTTTGTGCATTTGTTTGTTCTTTGAACACTGAGAAATAAAAGTGAAACTTGCAAAATAGTCAAGGGCTAGAAATATAGTAGAATGCCTGCCTGGCATGTATGAGGCCTTGGACTCAATCTCCAGCACCACAGAAACAAAAATCCCTCCTGTGTTTTGTGGGGTTTTGCGGGGGGTGGATTTTTTTAGGTACTGTGGATTGGACTCAGAGCCTTCATTCCCACCCCACTTTTTTTTTTTTTTTTCCTTTTTTCTGGAACAGGATCTCTCTGAGTCACTAAATTGCCTAGGCTGGGCTAGAACTTGCAGTCCTCTTGTCTCCCAGAGTGCTCAGATTATAGACATGTGCCAAGCCAGAAGCTGGCTCTTTTCATCACTTTTATTAGAGTCTGTGTTTGTTGTTATTTATGTTTTCTTCTTTTGAGACAGAGTCACTATGTAGTTCAGGGTGGTCTTAAACTCACTGTATGACCAGGCTGAACTTGCTGTCACCCCCGATCACAGGCATGTGCCTCCGTGCCCACCTTCTACAATCTCTTTTGTACTTCGTTGTAACTAACCTAATCAGTGAGATTCCTAAATTGCCTTTCTATAGTGATGAAGACCCCCTGAGATCTGCAGTTCAACTGAAGAGATTCACTATTCTTTTGTTTAGAAGTTAAAATTACTTATACTCATTTAAGAATATTTTTCTTTACATCTTAATCAGTACGCCATTAGTATATATCCAGTGGTTGATTTAAGGGCTTTAGTTTAGATGTTAAAGGTTATCTAGCTTGGCCTGCCATACAGCCAGCCCCCACACTGACAGCCTCCACACGAGACAGTATGTGTAAGAGCTTATGCCCTGGAGCTGATTTGCCTTTTTCTATTTTTTCTTTTGTGAAAACAGTCAAAAACTACGTTGCCAGGCATAGTGGCACACACCAGTAATCCCAGCACTTGAGAGACAGAGGCAGGCGAATCACTGGAAGTTCAGGCCAGCCTGTGCTACATAGTGAATTCAGGGACAGCATGAACTGCAAAGTGAGACCCTGTCTCAAAACAAACAAAACAATGTTTACTGTTGTCTTGGAATAATTTATATTTGTTCTGACCAGAGTTTTCGTATGGGTTGTCCATGGACATTGGGATAATTCTTTCTGTCCACCATATCTCTCTCAGCTTGCTTTTGTTTCCATCCTGAGAATGGCTTTGTGTAGCTCCTTTTGTCATTCTTAATATTATAGCCACACTTTCAGGAGTGGTCATAGGTAGTCCTATATTTTAGAACAGAACAGGGCTTATTATGGAAAGGATTACTCTAAAACAGATAAGGAGAGAGGAGAAAATACTCTTAACTACCTACCAACTGGTAAGTTTTCCTTGGCCCTCTCTCCTAACATTAAGGCATTGTTGATCTCAATACAGTGACAGTACCTGAATCGTTTAGAAAATCCTGTCCTCCAAAATTTTAAACTGACTATACATAAAACTTTCCCAAAGAATTCCAATTTGATGCTTTGTTAAGATATCATGTTTCCTCTTCTCTATTATATTCATCCATGGTACAAAGATTAATTGCATGTGGTTCCCTCCATTTTTATTTTGTAATTCTATACTTCTGGCCCTTCCCCTTCCAAAAGGCTGCTTCATATATCCAGCAAAATCTAAGATGTCTACTCTCCTTCACCCAAGACAGAGTTGATCATCTTTGACACCTACCTGCTTAGTCTCCTGAGTCTGCTACTGAGTGTAATTCCCCTTATTGGCAACACCACTCACCAGGTCAGCTCTACAGATTGTTCTTAGCTTACTTCAGTCCTTTTTTTCTTTTTAATAAATGTATATACCAACATAACTACATCATTATTTGTTTGCAGCTAAATAGGCTTCTATTTAATAAAACATTGTTCAGCAGATAATGATCAGTTTTTGCAAGAGACTGGTTTTGACCCACTTATCAAGGGCAAGCAAGTTTATATGTGTTAAACTCACCTTATAGATTGTCTGCTTTAAGTATCAGTTTTAGAAATGGGAGTTCTGTTTTTTAGAAATTGAATCACCACACTATGTTCATATCTGATTTTCTTAGACTGATTACTTTTAGTAGAAAATTACTCACTTTGGTGAAAAACTACCACCATAAAAAGGTATACAGTTAGTATCATTGTCCTCTTCAGCTGCCCAGGTTCTACATTGTCCTGTCCAATAGGAATCCATTCTTCTTCCAAAACTGTGACCTACAATTATGGATAAAAATCAAAGAATAATTTCTCCTTTTTTGTACAAAATATAATCTGTATATATTTGACAACTGTTTTCACTTAATATATATTCACTATTTTTCCATATCAATATTTAGGAAGTTTCTTTCTGCCCCACTGTCTTTATAAGCTGCAAAATTATTGCATTGTATGAAAGTTGCATAACTTATATAACCACTCCCTCATCAGGAGATTTTTTTTTAATTTTGTTATTATAAATGATTCTGTAGTAAAAACCTTGTATAAGCAAGCATACATGCATTTGGATCTAATAACCTGAAAATGCTGATCTGAAGGTTGTATGCAGCAGTAGATAGAGAAGGAAAGAAACACCAGCATATGCCTTGCTTCTGAACCTTTTTATCTATATTCTTTTTGTCCCTGATTTCCAGACTTCTAATTTCTGCTGCCCTCTTTTTGCACCATGTTTGTCTCTTCTTGACTGTAAGATTATTTTAGCAATCCCAAACTTAATTCCTAGCTTCTTGGCTGCTTCCTGTATCTTCTTTCCAGAAATGTAGGGTAGTTAATGAGAATAAAAAGTTAATAATTGGGTGAATTTTTTTCTAATGCTTACTATGACAGGCATCAAATGAATATATCTAAAGTGTATTAATTTTTTTGCAAGGTCTCAGTGATTTATGTTACTTTAGTTAAAGCTTACTCTTTCATATGATACTACAAAGCATTTATTGCAAGATTTCATACTACATAGCCATGCAATGTAGTCCTCTGCTTGATACTGAGAATTTAACACACATACCTTTTTGTTTTTGTTTTTGGTGGGAAAGGTTTAACTATAGTTACAGCCCAGCTTCAGTGAGTCAGAAATTTCCTTTGGAAAAGGAGGGGTTTTTATTGCTCTGTAAATTTTATCAAATTAAAGGGCTCTTTTTTCCCTTTCCTCAGTATTTGAGATTTTTTTTTTCCTATTGTGCATGATAGAGGAATGCTGCTGTGCTTGTGAGTAATTAACTTGAAATTGTTTTGAGTAATTCTGCTTTTTCGGCTTTTTGTACCTAATCAGAATTGATGTGACTGAAGTGCAAATCTTCATAATAATCATGCATTTGCTGGCAGTGATTGGAGGACCACCTTTTTGGCAATCTATGGTAACTTTGTTCACCTGTGTACCCCATATAATGCATGTTGTCTTTTGCCTCTGTTTTCTAATATGGGATAAACCAATTAAAAGTTAATATGTAAAAGTATTTTTCTGAAAGTGAAAAGTTACAACAAAAAACAGGACACAAACTTCTCTTAAAAGCATGGTGAATTTTCGGCTTGGAGTTTTGTAGTGTATTAGTCTATACCCAGGCAATTTTTGAAGGCTACTGAGGATTGGATCATTATTGTCATCTCATTTTACATGTGAGGAAATAGCAGGTAATGTAACAAATCAACCAGTGGTAAGATGAAATTAGACTTATTCTCTTTCTGGACTATAGAGGCTAATTTTTATGCCATGTGCTTAAAGGCAAGTAACAAATTTAGAACACTGGGCATGGTGGTGTATGCCTGTAATTCCAGCACTCAAGAGGCTAAGTAAGGTAGGAGAATCTCTGTGAGTTTGAGGCCTGCCTGGCTGCATAGTGGGTTCAAGACCAACCTGAACTACAAAATGAGATCTGGTCTCAAAAAACAAAACAAGAAAAAATTTGGAGTGATAAAAAACAGGATAATGAAGCTGTGGGATTAAAGGAGTACCTTGCTTTTCAGTCTGATCTGAAGTGTAGTCAGTCTACAAACATAAATTATTTTTTATGCACCTTTGAGAGAGGGCTTAGAACACAAGCTGTAGAATCTGACTACCTGCATTGTTCCAGGCTCCACTGCTTATTACATGAATATAATATGTTATGAAACTCTCTGGCTTAATTTCTTCCTGTGTAAAATGAGGACAATAATAATACCCATAAAGTTACTTGTTAATATCTGTAAAACTTTTATAATAGCAGCTATCAAATAATAAATAATAAAAGCTGATGCTTCTCTTACTATTTGAATATTTTCAGTTGAATTTGTAAGACCTAGATCAAAGTAGTACATTCTTTCTGAGCATAAGTTAATTACTGAGCACCACCACCACCCCTTCAGAATTAAAATAATATATCTTTTACTACAGAAATCCTACTGGGCTTGGGGGATCTTTATTTGTTTGTTTGTTCGTTTTTTGATACTAGGAATTGAACTCTGGACCTTGCCCTTCCCATGCCGACCCTGCACCATTTAGCTACACCCTGGCCATAGTAAACCCATTGGTTTTTAAGACTAATGTATAGTTGTGAATTTTATTACTTTTGTTCTTTAATATTTTTTTCACTTTAGCCTCATAGAAAGGACAGAACAGATTTTGTTTTTCTAAAACCTGAACATAAAACCTGAAGTCAGCCCCGACCTCCAATTGACAATGTCACTTATTATTTCTATAGGCTTTGTGATATAACCCAAAAATCATTTTGAGTATCTTTAACATATATAAATTATGTACAGAGTTTTACCATATTTACATAAAAAAACTTAGATTTCTAGCTTTCATTTGAAAACAAGTTAGCATTCAGTTTATATGCTTAACTATGCTCAAATACGGAAATGCATGAAATGTTGAAGTTAGCTACACACGTTGTACCTGTATCCTCATTTCTTAGAGGATAACTGGCAGTAAGTTGCTCCAAGTATGCTTTTTATCTTTCTCTATAGGACCTATTTGTAGGATCTATATATGCATATAATGGAATTTTTAAATATCACATGTTTTGTCCTATCTTTACTTGTAATTAACATGATCTAAGGTAATATAGTTATCCTTTTTTAAAATATGAAATCTAAAATAATATCTCAAAGTTTTAAGAGTTATCAATGAAATTTAAGGCTAAAATGGAGTTCTAAGACCAAGAAATCTAAATTTAAAATTAATGGTATTAAACTACAGTACAAAAACATTCTATGGGGTGTGGTGGCACATCCCTATATTACAAGCATTTCAGAGGCTGATGCAGGAGAATTGCTGCAAATTTGAGGCCAATCTGGACTACATAGTAAATTCAAGGCCAGCCTGAACTGCTTACCAAGACACTGGTCTCCAAACAAAGAAAAATAAAACCAATTTTTGGACCCCTGTTACCTTTACTGTCCTACTGTTAGCATCATTAAACTAAAAAAGGACCAGACTTGAGTGATGATAGGAAATTGAGTAAAATATTCTTAGCAGTTTCCCATAATTGATCTCAGAATACCTCATACGTTGGATTTCCCTTATCCAACATGCTGTGACCAAAACTATTTCACATTTTGGATTATTTCTGGAATATTTGCATAAACTACTACTTGAACATCTCTAACTTAAAAATCCAAAATTTGAAATGCTTCAAAATCTGAAACCCTTTGAGGGTCGAATTTTTTATTGTGGAATAATTTGGATTTTAGGATTGGAGATGCTTACCCTGCATTTTTACTTAGCTTATGGGTTCGTTACTGAATAGTGTTTTGAATTGAATTGTGTTAGTTCAGGGACAGTGACTGCATGTGGTACTGCCATCTATTTGTGTGCCTAAATAGAGGATATAAAATTTTCATCTCTTTGATTTGGGGCATAAAATAAATAATTGCTGTCTAGATCCTCATTATATTAAACTAATCCTCACACTAAATTAAATTAGATTAAATGGCATCTACTGATATTCAGGAAGCAAATTTATGATTAAAAAAAACTGCATGGGCCAGAGATTTAGCTCAGTGGTTCCAGCGCCTGCCTTGCAAGCGCAAGGCCCAGAGTTCGATCCCTGTGACCACATACAATGCTGGGCGTGTTGAGTCACGCCCACTAGCCATCAATACCACAGACCCCAGTGCCAGGCGTGGTGGCTCACGCCTGTCATCCCAGCACTCGGGAGGCAGAGAGGATTACTGAGTTCCAGGCTTGCCTGAGCTACATAGTGAACTCAGGGCCAGCCTGAACTACAAAGTGGGACCCTGTCTCAAAAAAAAAAAAAAAAAAAAAAAACAGTGCAAATGTCTTCGTAAGTTTGATTCCTGAAGATCAGCTTTTTTTGCACAGGTAAGTGATTCACATCTCCTATGTTTGGATTACCCATTTCTTGCCGCTTTTTTTTTTTTTTTTTTTTTTTTTTTTTTTTTTTTTTTTTTTTTTTTTTTTTTTTTTTTTTTTACCCCTAAATGGATGGGTTTGTACTGAAGGTTGCAATTAGTTTGTGTTGTTGCTGTTTTCCTGAAGTTTCTGTTTTGGTTGGTTGATTTTGGTTTTGCTTTCTTAAAGAAAGAAGCTAAAGGTATAGTTTATATCTTGCAAGAAACAAAAGAACAGATTTTTTGTGTATTGTTTCTCCCGAAGCATGTTTTCCTTTGAAATATCTTCTGTCTATTCACTAGAGAGAGTGTCCTCACTTTAAAAGAGAGCCCATATAATCCACTCATGGCTACTTTTACTGACAGTGCGTTCTCCTAAATGCAATTATTTATTTAATAGGGATTAATCCAGGCACACCTTTTAGGATTCTGTTAAAGCAGCTGAGTGTTACTACAGGTGAAATTTTGGGACCATGTGTTAGGATTGGAATCTTATGTAGTATAAATTTTTGTCTCATTTTTTTACTAAAAGACTTAAATTATACATAGTGATGGAAACATGGTGGGTGGTGTATGAAAACATTTGGTTTGTTTAGGTGAAATTCACTTAAAGTGATTTATAAATAGGCATTCCCATATTTCTTTGAAAAACATATCAAGTCTGTAAATATTTTCTATTTTTCCTAAAATCTATAAAACTTATAAGAACATTTTGTTATACTCATCATAAAACAAGTTTAATGTTTTAAAAATTATAATAATCTGCATTAATCCAAATTATTGAACTAATAGCATGATCATTTTAATCTGGAAAAAGTGTTAACAATTTGGGTTTTTTTTTCATATCTAATCATCACTTAACCAAAGTACATTACATTTAGATGGATATGATTTAGATACATGTTTTCATGACATGAATCCAAGGGTTTTCCCTTGGCTGTTGAATAGACACTATAATCCAAGGATTTTTTTTTGCCTCCATTGGGATTAAAAATTAGACCCAGAGCCTTTGCACTGAGCTACATCCCCAACTTCTTGGTTGGTTGGTTGGTTGGTTGTTTTGAGACCAGATCTCACTAAGTTACTCAGGCTAGACTTGAATTTTTAATCCTCCAGCCTTAGCCCCTAGGGTGCTAGGACATCAGGTGTGTACTACAATGCCCAGTTTCTGAGGGAATTCTTAATTATCAAGGTTTTTAAGTCTGCTGAAATTCCAGACAGCCTGTGATTAAAAAGTGCTTTTAAGACAGTTCTTTGGCTATTTCTGTAAAGTACATGTACTTTGACCACCTTTGATGGGTTATAATAAGATGACGGAAGAAAGATTGAGAAGGACATGATATTCCCATCTTTTTCTGTCATGGGTGTAGGACAAAAATGACAATATAGCTACTTTTACAACACAACTTTTCATAAGTGGTTCACCTTTGCCACTTTCTAAGGGATCACCTCTCTATCTTTCCTTCATTTTGCCTCACATTTTCTTATAACTGCCTACCTTATCTATCATTAAAATGAGAGCAAGCTGCTTCTTCATACTCTCCCAAAACAACTTTACCTACATGGTGAGAGAAAGGAAGATCTCAATATTTATTCAACAGATAAATACATTGAGCATCTAAAAAAATCAGGACTCTAGAGAGAGAATACAAAAACAGTTCAAAGAAATCCTGTGCCCAAGAGCTTACATTTCGATGCATATGACTAGCATGTATGACAGAGGTGTAGAGAGCCTAAAAATGTTACTTTACTTAGATCTTAGCTTGATTGCTTACTTTGTGATCCAACCCATGTACTAATGTTTGTGTTTATTCTTTCTTCTTTCAAAGGGCAACAATTTCCATGGTCCTAAAGCAGTGTCACCAAATTTTAAATTCAGATATGATGCTTTATCTGTTCAATCATGACTCAGATTATTCTATACACAGTTGGCACTCATCCAGTACCTTGTCCCTAATACAGGAGCATTAATGTAATGGAGTAACGCTCTGCTTCTTTTGGAATCTGGGCAAGTGTAGTATTTCCACCTTTGCTAGAGACATCTTTTGTCTCTATGGAGGGAAGAGTGGGAGGGAGGGCTGCAGGAATGACTGGAACTAGGAAACTAGTCAGACTATCAAGTTCTAGTGAGGTGATTCAGATTCTCTAGTTTTCTGAACTACAACAGGAAAATCCATGGTGTTGTTTTATTCTTTTAATGAAAACAAGTTTTCATCTGGACTGTCAGGGTTGGGTATCAAGGAAAGAAGACCATTTAGGATGCTCCATAAAATTCTTGACTTGATTTTAGGTTGGCCTATCTTATTTCAGAAATGCTACTGCAGAACATCTTGAAATTTGAATAGCTGATTTCAATATTTTTTAGAGCTACAATTTTGCAAGAGTCATCGAGTTGCACAAAGTTACATTGTAGAGAGTTTTAAAGAAATGGAGTATCCAGACAATAAATAAGATTTATGCCTGCCAATTTTACTAGAGTTTTAAACATTAGGAAAAAAGGGCAAAATGTGTCATTTCCAATTTGATTTTCAAAGCATAGGCAGATGACAGTCCTGAAAAGTACTGTATAGTATTTAAATTAAATGTTTTTAACCAGGCATGGTGGCAGATACCTGTCATCTCATCTCTCTGGGATCCTGAGACAGAGGGATCACAAGTTTGAGCCCAGCGTAGGCAACTTAGTGACTTAGCAAGACCCTGTCTCAAAATTTAAAATGGTTTGGGGGTATAGCTCAGTATGAAGGCCCTACATTCAGTTCCCAGTGATGAACCATTGTGAACTTTTAGAATCTTACTTCTATAATTGTTTCTGTTACTAGAATTTATCTTACTGTTAGTTTCTTTTCAATTCATATTGGGCACATTTTGAAAGCAGAACATCTAAGAGGAATGCAAAAAAAAAAAAAGAATCTGAAATGACTTTAAAAG
The DNA here is from genome assembly GCA_004025085.1 of Thryonomys swinderianus. Taxonomy (NCBI): domain Eukaryota; kingdom Metazoa; phylum Chordata; class Mammalia; order Rodentia; family Thryonomyidae; genus Thryonomys; species Thryonomys swinderianus. Next base: position 24,736 of record PVIC010022753.1, read on the forward strand.
TTTAGTGTAGGGCCAGAGATTTAGCTCAGTGGTTCTAGCACCTGCCTTGCAAGCACAAGGCCCTGAGTTCAATCCCGGTAACTACATACATACAATGCTGGGCATGGAGACTCACGCCCACCAGCAATCAATACCACATACCACAGTGCCGGGCGTGGTGGCTCACGCCTGTGATCCCAGCATTCGGGAGGCAGAAACAGGAGGATTGCTGAGTTCCAGGCTTGCCTGGGCTACATAGTGAGCTCAGGGCCAGCCTGAACTACAAAGCGAGACCCTATCTCAAAAAAAAAAAAAGTTTTGTATAAGTATCTTTCATTTTAAATGAGGGATATTGTACTTGCAAGATTAACCACATGTTATCAGTCCACGCCTCCCCCCTCTTATGTAGATATAAAATCCTATTGCAATGCATCAGTTACTTTTCTGAAAAATAAACATAATGAAAGTTCAAATACAAAATTTTGGAGCTCTGCTAGTACAGGTGTGCTTTATAAGGTTTTTCCCCTCCATGTGTAAATGCCACCTCTGTTGCCCTCAGCTTTCACTTGCTCCTTGTATCCTAACAACTTGGAGTCGGGGACTCTTCATAGTAGAACTTTTTTCTTCCATTCTCTACTTTGCAATTATTAAAAACTTGTTACAAATATTTGTATTCCTTTTTCTATCATATTTTCCCACAGTAATTAGGAATGCACACAGATTTAGTGATAGACTTCAAAATATACACAGAGAAAAAGCCAAGGTTCATCTCTTTGTGAAAAGACCAAAAGACAACCCAGATACTGGTGCCAGACCTCTAGAATGTATTAGGAAAAACCTTACTTAGCTTACAGCACAGATTAATAAAGTTGGGTCTGTATTTTTAAGGTTGATAGAAGAATGAGGTTATTTTTTTTTTACAGATTCATCTCTTGAGACTTGTTAGTGTTGCTTATAATGAAGAGGAAAAGCTTCAATTGCTTGAAATATTAATGGAGAAAATGGATAGAAACTGGGAATATAAATCAAATATTTGTACTGTTTGCTTAGTTTGTATATATTTTAATTATTCTTTCTCTCTACCCATTAAAGATTCCAGTGCTGAATATTCAAATGAAAATTTTTCCTGCACTTTGTACAGTAGCAGGGACCATATTTTCCTGTACAAATTACTTCCGTGTAATCTTCACAGGTGGTGTTGGCAAAAATGGATCAACAATAGCAGTGAGTAAATTTTTAGATTTTCAGTTACTTCCAGAATAGGATTTGGTTTTGTCATCACTTTTTCAACTGAAATGGGTGACAGCGTTTCTTAATTTAGAATTTCTCCTTAGCTTTGAAAAAAAAAGACCATGATTGTTTTATGTATACATCCATAAACTTACACACTTACATATATTCCTATTTTTGTGCATACTACATTTAAAGTTTTAATAAGTCTGACCTGTCTGACCTGTTTTGAAAAAATAAAGCTAGCCTGTTGCTTGAAAATTTTAATTTGCCTTACCAATTCGTGTTGCCATGTTTCATTAGCCATTGTGGTGTTTGGTTTATAGAAGTTGTTGGCTGTTAGGCACCATGAGCTTCTAAAAGTTTAACTGAGCTACTTTAGACAAAGCCATGGTATATCTGATGAGTATTGAATGCTATTAACTTCTCTTTTCACTCTGTACAGGGTACAAGTGTGCTCTCTCCTTTTCTCCATATTGGATCAGTGATTACATTAGCTGTAATGATCTACAAGAAATCAGCAGTTCAGCTTTTTGAAAAGCATCCTTGTCTTTATATACTGACATTTGGTTTTGTATCGGCTAAAATCACTAATAAGCTTGTGGTAAGCTTGTGTTTAAATCGCTTCTTATTTTGGTGTTAGGGAATTGGTTTTTATTCTGTAGGTGTTTTTTTTTTTTCCTAATCAGTCCTAGAGTTGGAAATAAAAATCTCCTGACATCAACATGAGAGCTACTTTTACCTAAAGCTACAATCTGAGAATATCTGAAGTCCTTCAAACTTCTACAATTTTTGCCATTCTATCCAGTTTTATTTGTTTAGTGTATCTATATTCATCAGTCTCAATCTGGACAATCAAATTAAGGCTGCTTATTTTAAAAAAAAATTTTGGGGCCCAGGATTTGGCTCAGTGGTTCTGGTGCCTGCCTCACAAGCACAAGGTCCTGATTCCAATCTCCGTACCACATAATAAAAATAACAATTTTTTTAAAAGCATTTTTGGGGGGCTGGGGATTTAGCTCAGTGATGGTGCACCTACCTCTTAAGTGCAAGGTCCCAAGTTCGATCCCTGGAAACACCAAAAAAGAAAAAGAAACATTCTTTGCAACGTCACTATGGTATATCTCATTCTCTCTCACACACCCTCTATTCTGTTGGGTTTTTAGTTCTGGAAATTCAACCATTGCTAGATAATTCTTGAAACTTAATACTTGAATACAATTCTGATTTACTGTTTTCCTCACAGTTGCTGCAAAGTGAAAATGCCTGTAACACTGATTTTGTTCTCACAGGTTGCACACATGACGAAAAGTGAAATGCATTTGCATGACACAGCATTCATTGGCCCAGCACTTTTGTTTTTGGACCAGTATTTTAACAGCTTTATCGATGAGTATGTTGTACTTTGGATTGCTCTGGTAAGTGTTCTACTGTGTCTGCTTTCAAAA
>PVIC010022754.1:0-27416 GCA_004025085.1 Thryonomys swinderianus
TTTTTTTTTTTTGAGACAGTGTCTCTGTTTATAGTTCAGGCTGGCCCTGAGCTCACTAGGTAGTTCAGCCAAGCCTCCAACTCAGCAATCCTCCTGCCTCTGCCTCCCAAGTGCGGGGATTACAGGTTTGAGCCACCAAGCCCACCATTTGTGGTATGTGGTACTGATTGCCAGTGGGCATAGCCACCACGGCCGGTATTGTTGTATGTGGTTACAGGGACCTTGTACTTGGTAGGCAGGCACTGGAACCACTGAGCTAAATCTTGTTTCATTTATTAAAAATGAATATGAGAAAGACAACTATGAAAATAACAAAAAAGATAATGTACTTTAATTATCTCTCTCCCCAGCAGAAACCTAAGGATTATAAAAAGCTCAAATCCAAAGAAAAAACCCTCAGGCCTCCATGGAAAGAACCCCAATTTGGTGTGGGGATACACACCTGTAATCTGTGTACTCTGGGAGGCTGAAGCAAGAGAATTGCCAAGTTTGGGCCCACCCTGGACAATGCAGTGATAGTGAGACTGTTTCAAAATACTTTGAAAAGGTCTGGAAGATGTGTGTGGTGACACATGAATATAATCTGAGAACTTGGGGAGGCTGAAGCAGGAGGATGATGGCAAGTTCAAGCAAGATCTTAGGAAGATGGCTCAGAAAATGAAAATATAGGCTGAAGATACAGCTTAGTGTGAAGGTCCTGGGTTCAATTCCAAGTACCAAAAAGAAGGTGGAGGAGCAGTAAACACAGGCTAGGCAAGACCCTAGGTTTAATCCCCAGTTCTGACCCTCCCCCCAAAAGAAGTTACTAGGAGTGATCTTAACGTTTTTTAGAGCATGAGCAGCTTCCTATAGCATGGAAGGTCATAAGAGATTTCATTCTCCCTCCTGTAAGTCTACATTTTTTTCAGTCTATAACTGTCTTCCTCAATATATTTCTCCTACTTAATCCAGAGTGTTTTGGGGAAGATACAGGAGAAAAAAACCTGAGCAAGAAGGGGAAAAGAAGACCTTTTTTCTCCAAGCTGTGCACTATGCAACAATTTAGAATGAAGATTTATAAGTATTGATAGAATATGCTTCTATTACTGATTGGTAAACACATAACTTACAATGCCATCATTCAAATGTGTGAGCACCAAGTTAAACTGGTAGAAAGACAGCCTTGACAGGCTCCAATTTTCTTTCTCTTTCTTCCTTTCTTTTTCTTCTTTTCCTTTCCTTCTTTCCCCTCTTCCCATCTCCTCTCTGTCTCTCTCTCTCTATTCTGAAGATTGAACTCAGGACCTCACACTTGCCAGGCAGGCCCTGTGCCACTGAGCCAGACCCCCACACAAGGCTACAGTTTTCAAAATGAATATGGGATCCATTGAGAGAATAAAGAGTTTACAAAGGATTGGCCCACGTGGTATTTTTTATTCCTTAAGTGGTAGAAAAATTTAAAGACATATCGAAAAGTTTTATGTACAGTACCCATCATCACCTAGCTTCCACTAAGAATCCACTCATTTCATATGTATTTCCACTGTCTCACTCCCTCCTATATCATCAGCAGCATTGAAAATACTACTTTTTGTGGTTCTGGGGTTTGAATACAAGTCTTGGAAGATAGGCAAGCACTTTATCACTGAGCTACATCCTCGTTTTCCCTGCTCTCCTTAAGAGATATCTTGCTGTGTTGCCTGTGGCCTTCTGAGAAGCTTGAACCGCAGAGTAGGCCACCATGTCAGCCATCATCACTATTTTATTATAATAAAGATGCAATATGACCAGCAACCTTCCGGTCTTGCAGACCCATTCTTACAATTCCCATGAAAAGATGAAATTGTTGTACTAGACTGTGGTGATGGTTATACATCTCTGAAAATACAGCCTTAATGGTTGGATTATATCTCAATAAGTCTTTTAAGAGGATGCAGGAGGAATGTTTCTCTACTTCAATGATGTTAAAAAAGAAAAATAAGGAGTTTTCATTCCCTGAAATTGGTTTTGCCCTGTAACTTGCTGTCCTAGTTACTTACTTGTTGCTGAGACATAATATTAACACCCACATCTCTAAGGAGGAAAGGTTTATTTGGGCTCCTAGTTTGTTTCAACCCCCTGACCCCAAGGCTGTGCAGCATGACAAAGGGGCATCACAGAGGAGAAACAGCTAGTGGTATGGCAGCTGGAAGCAGAGAAAGAGTGAGAGAGGGTACATAAACCCATAATCCAGTCACCTACCCAAAGCCTTGCTTTTGAGCACATGAGACTTTGGAAGATACTCTACATAGAAACCATAACATTCTTCCCTAGGACCCCAAAAGACTCATGTGCATTCTTTATGCAAAAGCCATGTAGTTCATTGCAAGATTGCTTTAGTCCTAATACTTTCAAAATTGCTGCAAATTCCAAGCCCAAAGTACCTTCTGAGATTTAAAGTGAACTCTCAGCTTTGAGCCCCTGTACAAATGAAAGTTACAGAGGTACAGGGTAAATGTTCTCATTCAAAAAGGTACAAATAGTGGGACAGAAAAGAATAGGATGAAAGCAAGACTGAAATTAAGCAGGATAAACCGTAAATCCTGTAGTTTCATGTCCAGCACTCAGGAGAAGGTGCAGTGTGAATTCCAGAGGTCCTGGGTGGACCGCCTTTACACCCCTGCCATGGTTGTAGCCTTTGCGGCTTCTCCCTTGGGCTGCTTTGCTCACTTTGCTGGACTGCCCTCCATTCCGGGGTCCTAGCTTTTCTAACCTCTTGGGGTCTCCACTGCACACTGGGTTTGCCCGCTCAGCTTCACATTGCCCTCTCAAGGCCATACTTCCTGGCCTTCCAACACTTGCTCTGAAATCTAGCTAGATTCTTCCCTGATTCCTTGAACTCGCTTAAACCAGTTAACAGGCAGCTGATGTTTCTGTAACTTGTGGGTATATCCTTTAAAAGGCTTTGAGTTTTTACCTTTTCACTATCCCAAGTACTCTGCTAGCAAGAGGCACAAAAGAACTCTTGTTCTTTCAGCCTCCCCAGCAAAGCTGTCACACAGCTGAGTCAGTGCCACCACCTGCAGAGCAGAGAACAGCTGTCCTGCTGCACCCACTCTTAGGTTTGGAGTGGTAGACTCTTTGGTTTGGGGCATAGTGCCCCAAATCCCCAGAAGGGCTCTGTAAATAGGTTTTTCCTCAATTCAGCCAGAATGGATCTTTGTGAAATACCCTCTGACTTGCCTTATTGCTCTGTCCAGGGCCCACAAGTCCTCCACCCCACACCCCTCTTCCCTTGGACTGTCACCTCCTCCTCTTCTTGTTCCCACCCTTCTAGCCACACAGGTCTTCCTTGAAAAGATCCCAGCGGCCCCATGCAGGGCTTTTGATCTGTTCCCTCAAGATGTTCCACTATGTCCCTACAATATGTATCACCACTAGGACTGCAATCAAACGCCACCTTACAGAGATTTTCCTCATTCACTAGCTGGTCTGTCTCAGATGGAAAACCCTTCATACCCTAAGCCTAGTCTCTGCTTTTACTTTTCTCTTTAGCATTTATCACTATCAATGTCTGCCAAAGTAATTTTACAAATTCATCTCTTTCTGTCTGCCTCTCCTGAGGGATTTGTTTTTATCTTTTTTGGAAAAAGTCCTCAAACTCTCAATTCTCCCACTTCAGCTTTCTGAGTGCTGGGATTAGTGACAAGAAACACATTCCCGGCTCCCTGAATGGAGTTTTGTTGCTCTTGTCCAGCACACAGCAGACCCTTGGGTAGCTAATCCGAAGGATGGACGGACAGAGTGCTGTCTTGTCACAGAGACAGCGAGCACATGATGTTACAGTGCAATCTCCTATTTTCCTTTCCCAGCTTTATTTTTCCTCATAATACTTATTACCACTTGACACATATTTGTTTACTGTATCTCTTTCGAAGTTAAAATTCCTCTACCAGAGGGATCAAATATTTTAATTCTTAGGACATGCATGGGAGGGGAGGCATATCTAAGTAAATAAAGAGTGAATTTTTTTTCCCCTTTTGTGGTACTGGGGATTGAATTCAAGGCATTCCCACTGAGATACATTACCAGCTCTTCTTATTTACTTTATTTTGAGATAAGGGCTCCCCAAATCACTAAATTGCCCTGCCCAAGCTCGAAGTTGTGATCTTCCTTGTTCCTTGAAGTGTTGGGACTACGTGTGAGCACCACCAGGCCTGGTCTAATCAACTTCTTTAAGGAATGAGTATATGAGCCTAACGGCTAAATTTCAGGCACCGGTCGGTGTTTAGATGGCAGCCATAGTCACTTTCCTAATAGGACTAATCTGGGTGTTACTTGAGAGCAAGCGGCTGCTTTGAAGGCGGGGTCTGAAAACCTTCCCTAGGGTTTCTCAGGGCCTGTAGGTCGGCCGCCGCTTGGCGTCGCCGGTTTAAACCGGGCTGATTTCCGGGGCGGTGTCATTGCCCATTTAAGATCCGAGAGCCCCGCCCTAGAGGCGGAGCTTGGAGGGGGCTTTAAGGGGCGGGACCGCGGCGGCCAGGGTCCTCCGAGGATTAGCACGGGTGGGAGAGTGCTGAGAGCCGCCATTTCTTGGCGTCCTCTGAGGAGTCGCCCCTTCCTCATCCTCGGTCGGTAGTTTCCTCTCTGGTCGCAGGTTCCCCGAGGCGCCCTCGCTGTCGCACCGTCGTCCCCAGCCCAGGTAAGCGCCAGGTCTGGCGGCCGTGTTGCGTGACCCCTCTTCGCCCCGAGCCCGGCAGGACGGCCTGGTCCCTGGAGGCGGGGGGTGGGGGGGTTGCTGTGGGACCCGGGTTGCCCGGTGTTTCCCCGCCCGGGTCGGCCCGTGTGAAACACGCCGGAGGGGAGGGGCGGCAGTGGCCAATGGAGCTGGGCTGCGGTTTCGGGCGATACCGCACGGCGCGGCCGGGTTAATGTTTGCCGCGCGGGCTGTCGCGCTGGGCAGCCGGGCGTCGTAGGAAGGGCGCTGGGCACCCGTACCGACGGGGCGCCCAGCCGTCCACCCGGCGGGGGAAGCGCCTCGAGCTTGTGTCCGGGTCTTGGAGCAAAACACCTGGATAGATTTGCAAGCTGACGTGCAACTGAATAACACTTCCGTGGCTTGGAAATTGTGGAGGCAGGTGTGTTCCGGGAGTGGCGAGAGGTGCGGGCTCCTCCCCCAACCCCCCTTGTGTTAATGATGGGTTTTTGGTCGGTAAACGTAAGTTTTATCACTACGGTTAGTTTTACAAATTTTACTTAAGTAAAAAGAGGTCTACGTATTTTTAAACTGTTTGGAACTATTTTAAACTCATTCCCAATTTTTTTTCGTAAGTTAGGGAAAGATACTCCTGACTACTTTCTTCCTCCTATATTCAGTGCATTCGCACTGAGCTGTGTCCTTAGCCCTTTAAAAAAGTCTTTTTTTTTTTTTTTGAGAGAAGACCCTGCTAAATTGGCCATGCTGAGCTGAAATTTGCGATTCTCTTGCCTTATTTTTCCACAGTGCTAGGAAGCCGAGCGCTATGCCTCGGTTCATACCTAGGTTTATAATGTAACTCACAATTCCAGTAATTACATTAGTAGCGTAATCTTTTTTGAGCTCTGTTTACTGTAATGGATTATTTGAATATTTTATATCGTATGTAGGATTTTTTAACATAATGACTTCATTAGGAAATGTATAATTTCTCTGGTGTTGAATTACTCCCTTTATCATTGGGATTATTGAAAGAAAAGATGTGAATGCCATTTGCTCTAAACTATACAGATTCATCAAAACACAGTTATTAGATTGTAGTCATTGTGGGTATACTCATTTCATAATAAACTTCGGAGTTTGGGGTTTTTTTCCTTTCTCAATGCTGGTGATTAAATCCGGAGGCACTCCACCACTGAACTGTATCTCCTATCCTTTAAAATAGTTTTTTGAGACAGTCTGGCTTTGTTTGTAGTTCAGGCTTTCCCTGAACTCATTATGTAGCCCATGCAAGACTCAGACTCGCGGCAGTCCTCCTGCTTCTGTCTCCCGACTGCTGGGTTTACAAGTGTGAGCCACCATGCCTGGCTAAAAATTCTTTTTGAGACAACATGTTGCTGTGTTGCTCAGGCTGTGCTCTGGTTTGTAGTCCTCCTAAATACCTGGGATTACAGGGATGTGGCATTCATTGTGCCTGGGTGTATTTTTTTTTCTAAAGCAATTTGTGTAAAGTAGTAAAGAATTTACCTTGGGTTTGCATTTCTGTGATTGAAAAGGAAATCTTGTTTATTGTTGAAACTTTAGAAATTATACAAAATTTCTATTGTATCATTTTATGTTGTCATACTAGTTGTTGGCTCAGAATAGTGAACAAGTCGAGTAGGTCCCTGTCACTGTCCCTTTCTAGTGTTTTGGTGTGCGAAGTAGCCAGTAAAATAAATACGAAGAGCAATTGGATTTTTCATGACAGCTTCTTTATGTTTTAACCCAGAGTAGCACAGGACCACCTAATTTAGACTGGTGGTGCTTTTCTAAGGAAAAGTAATTTCACCTATAAATAGAAGGTTAGCTTTAGGAAGGTTTTTTAGAAGGTTAGAAGGAGATGGACAGAGAAGTAAAGTGAAAAATGTTATTCTGAGAGATGGAACACCTAATGAAAGAGGGCCTGCAATTGAAAAGACTCTCGGGCTGAACAGAGCACAGGACTGCAGCAGAAGAGCAACTGAAGTGGGGAGGCATGAGGATCAGGTGGATATGATGACCCAAGTCAGGAGGCTGGCTGATTAAAGATTGTAAAACACGAATCAAATTTGGGGGAGTTAAAAAGCCACAGGCTACAGCTTGAAGGATGGAATTGATAGGAATGGGGAAGATAGAATATGGGGATTTTTTTTCCTAGGGCCAAACCTTTTGTTGGTTAATGATTAATCATACATTCTTAGGATCTCTGGATTGACCCTATTGGAGAGAATGGCTCATAAGAGTTTGCATATCCTTAAATAGTCCAGGTGAGAGAGAATCCTACCCTAGTATGGAATAATACTATTTTTGTGTGTGTGATTTGATTTTTCACTTACAAATTCAGTCAATATCTAAATCAACTATATTTTTCAAACAACAGTAGAACTGTGTTGGGCATTGTATGTACCATAACTTCTGAAACTTTGTTTTCCGACAGCTCTATTCAAAATTTTCTTTGTCACATATTACACCCAGATAAATCCCTCTTACAGTTTAGATCACATATGTGACTATTTCCTCTGTTAAAATATTTTTTTCTCTTTTTTTAAATTCGTCTCCTTTTTTTTTTTTTTTTTTTTTTTGAGACAGGGTCTTGCTTTGTAGTTCAGGCTGGCTCTGAGCTCACTATGTAGCCCAGGCAAGCCTCGGACTCAGCAGTCCTCCTGTCTCTGCCTCCCAAGTGCTGGGATGACAGGTGTGAGCCACCATGCCTGGCACTGTGGTATGTGGCATTGATTGCTGGTGGGCGTCAGTCTCCACGCCCAGCATTGTATGTAGTTACCGGGGATCGAACTCAGGACCTTGCGCTTGCGAGGCAGGCGCTGGAACCACTGAGCTAACCCTCCGGCCCTAAATTCATCTCCTTTTGACACTACTGAAAATCTGAACCCAGAGAGTGCTGAGCTATGTTCCCGGCTTTTTCTTTCTTTTTAAATTTTGAGTTGGTCTCAGTAAGTTGCTCAGACTGACCTTGAAATGTGATCCTTGCCTCTCCCAAGTAGCTGTGATTACAGTCACGCACTGCCACACCATTCCTAGCTTTCATGTTAACATTTCAACAGTGCATTCAAATTCTAACTATTTGCTTTTGTTTTTGAGTTTATTTGCATATTTTATATATACAGTATGATCACATTCAACATTGACAATTTGTACCTGTACATGACACATCTTGATTCTTATTTTTTTCCATTTCTCTGTAGTTCAGACTGACCTTGAACTCACTATGTAGCCTAGGCTGGGCTCAAACTAGTAATTCTGCTGCTTCAGCCTCCTGAGTGCTGGGATTACAGAATGATGGAGTTACAGGTGTGCATCACCGTGCCCAGTTTAATGATATTTTAATGATAAAGTAGATAGCATATGCATGTGATTTTTCTCAAATTTTTTTATTGGTACATTATATATACACATCACAATTACTTGAGAATTTTTACCAGTATATGACACAACTTAATTCTCATTTTCCCCCTCCCCTACCCACCCTACCTCCCCCTGTTGCTATATAGTTTCCTTTTTTTACTATCAATTTTTTCTTTCCTCCTTATTTACCCTAAACCCATTACTCTTTCAGTATTTACTATTTAACAATAGCAATCATACATTCTAGAACACATTTATAACTTCAGTTTCTCATATCAGAAAATATACGATATTTACACATCTGTGATCTATTTATTTCACTTATGAGTATGTCCTGAAGATGTGTCCATTTGAATATAAATGATTCAGTTTCATCATTCTTTATGGCAGAGTAATACTTCATTTAATAAAAAAACACATCTTTATCCAGTGTAGAGTTGATGGGCATTTGGGTTGTTTTCAAGATTGAGCTATCACAAACTGAGCTGCTATAAACATGGCTTGCACATATGTCTCTGTGATATGAATCTTGTAATTCTTTTGTGTATATCCCCAGCAGGAGAATAGCAGGGTCAAATGGAACTTCTAATCCTAGTTTTTTGAGGAATCGCCACACTGATCTCCATAATGGTTGTACTAGTCTACATTCCCACCAACAGTGGAGAAGGGTTCCTTTTTCTCCACACCCTCACCAGCATTTGTTACTGCCTAATTTCAAGGTAACAGCCATTCTTTGTGAGGTGAGAGGAAATCTCTGTGTTGTTTCATCTGCATCTCTCGAATGGCCAGTGACACTGAGCATTTCTTCATATACTTCTTAGCTGGTTTTATTTCTTCCTCTGAAAAGTGTGTTCATTTCAGATGATCATTTTTGAATTGGGTCTTTCAATTTGGGGAACTGATTTTTTTTTTTTGAGACAGGGTCTTGCTTTGTAGTTCAGGCTGTCACTAAGCTCACTATGTAGCCCAGGCAAGCCTGGAACTCAGCAATCCTCCTGCCTCTGCCTCCCTAGTGCTGGGATGACAGATGTGAGCCACCACGCCAGGCACTGTGGTATGTGGTATTGATTGCTGGTGGGCGTGAGTCACCAAGCCCAGCATTCTATGCGGTTACCGGGGATCAAACTTGGGACCTTGCGCTTGAGAGGCAGGCGCTGGAACCAGTGAGCTAAATCTCCGGCCCGGGACTGATTTTTTTAAGCTCTTTATATATTCTAGATAGTAGCCCTTTGAGGAATTACTGGTAAAGATTTTTTTCCCATCTTGTTTGCCTTTTTGCTCTGCTGATGGTTTCTTTTGCTGTGCAGAAATTTTTTTTTTTTTTTGCCTTTTTGAAACAGGGTCTCGCGTTGTAGTTCAGGTTGGCCCTGAGCTCACTATGGTGCCCAGGCAAGCCGCCGCGAACTCAGCAATCCTCCTGTCTCTGCCTCCTGAGTGCTGGGATTACAGGCATGAGCCACCACGTCCGGCATTGTAGTATGCGGTGTTGATTGTAGGTGGGCGTGCCTCCACGCCCAGCATTATATGTGGTTGCCGGGGATCGAACTCAGGTCCTTGTGCTTGCGAGGCAGGCGCCGGAACCACTGAGCTAACCCTCTGGCCCTGTGCAGAAATTTTTTTAATAGAAAGAGATTGCATTTGTTGATTCTTCTGCTAGTTCTCATGCTATAGAGCTTTTGTTCATAAAGTCTTTCCCTAAGCCAATGTCTCCAAGAGTTTTACCTAACCTGTTTTGCAGCAGGTTTAGTGTCTCTGTTTTAATATTAAGATCTCTCATCCACTTTGATTTTAGTTTAGTACACAGTGAAAGAGATGCATCTAGCTTCAATTTTAGGCAGGTTGAAACCCAGTTTTTCCAGTTCCATTTGTTAAAGAGGCTATCTTTCCTCCATTGAGGATGTTTGACTCCTTTGTCAAATTGAGGTGGCTTAGTGTATGTGGCATTGTTTTTGGATCTTCTAATCTATTCCACTGATCCTCAGGTCTGTTTCTTTGCCAGTACCATGCTGTTTTTATCACAGTGGCTTTGTAGTAAAGTTTCAAGTTGGGGAAAATGATACCCCCTGCCATGTGCTTGTTTCCTAGAAATGCTTTTGCTATTCTAGGTCTCTTGTTCCAGATGAAATTTTGGATGCTTTTCTCTAGATCTGTGAAATATGCTGTTGGGATTTCAGTTGGCGTTGCACTGAATCTATATAGTAGTTGTGGGAGTAAAGCCATTTTGACAATGTAGGTTCTTCCTATCTGGGAACAAGGGTTGTCTTTCCATTTTCTGATATCCTCTTCAGTCTCCTTTTTCAGAGTATTATAGTTTTCAGAGTAGAGGTCCTTTACCTCCTTTGTTAGATTGACTCCTAGATATTTCATTTTTCTGGTTGCTATTGTAAAAGGGATTGAGTCCCCATTTTCTTTATCTAATTATTTGTGTGTAAAAATGCGATTGACTTTTGAACATTGACCTTGTATCCAGCTACGCTACTAAATTTGGTGATTAAGTCTAGCAGTTGTTTGGTGGAGTTTTCTTTTTTTTCTTTTTTTTCTTTTTTTTTTTGGAGACAGGGTCTCACTTTGTAGTTCAGGCTGGCCCTGAGCTCACTATGGTGCCCAGGCAAACCGCCGCAAACTCAGCAATCCTCCTGTCTCTGCCTCCTGAGTGCTGGGATTACAGGCGTGAGCCACCATGTCCGACATTGTGGTATGCGGTGTTGATTGTTGGTGGGCGTGTCTCCACGCCCAGCATTATATGTGGTTGCCGGGGATCGAACTCAGGTCCTTGCGCTTGCAAGGCAGGCGCCAGAACCACTGAGCTAACCTGCCGGCCCCGTTTGGTGGAGTTTTTAGGGTCTTCTAGATTATCATGTCATCAGCAAATAATGACAGTTTAACTTCTTTTCCTATGTTTATTCTTTTAATTTCTTTTAATTGTCTAATTGCAATGGCTAATGTTTCTAGTACTATATTGAACAGGAGCAGTGACAGTGGATATCCTTGTCTTGTTCCTGATCTTAGTGTGAAAGATTTCAGTTTTTGACCATTTAGGATGATGCTGGCTGTTGGTTTCTCGAAAGTAGCTTTTATTAGGTTGAGATACATTCCATCTATTCTGAATTTCTATAGGGTTTTGATAATGTTTATTGATTTACATGTGTTGAGCCATCCTTGCGTCCCTGGGATGAATCCAACTTGATCAGGGTGTATGATCTTGATAATTCTCTGTATTCTGTTTGCTAGTATCTTATTGAGGATTTTTGCATCAGTGTTCATTAGGGAGATGGCATGTAGTTCTCTTTTCGGGTTGGGTCTTTTTCTCCTTTTGGAATCAAGGAAATGGTTGCTTCAAGGCATGAATTTGGGAGTACTGCTTCCCTTTCAATTTCGTTAAAAAGTTTGAGAAATAGTGGTATTAACTCTTCTTTGAAGGTTCAGTGGTAAAGCCATCAGGACCAGGACTTTTCTTTGTCAGTAGATATTTTTATTACATGTTCAATTTCACAAATTGATATTGGGATATTTGACATTTTTATATCCTCTTCATTCAGCTTTGGAAGTTCATATGTGTCTAGGGATCTGTCCATTTTTTCTACATTTTCCATCTTATTGGAATACACATTTTTAAACTATGAGTTTATTATTCTCTGGACTTCCATTGGATTGGTGGTGACTTCCCCTTTTTCATTCCTAATAGCATGGATTTGAGCCTTTTCCTTCTTTTGTTTCATAAGGTTGGCTAGGGGTCTGTCAATTTTGTTAATCTTTTTGAAGAACCAATTCTTGGATTCATTGACTTTTTTTTTTTTGTATGGTTCTCTTAGACTCCATTGATTTAATTTCTTCCCTCATCCTTATAATTTCCTCCCTAGTAGGAGCTTTGGGTTTGTTTTGCTGCTCTTTTTCTAGTAGCTTGAGGTTTAGCATTAAGTCATTTATTTGAGCTTGTTCTATTTTCCTGGTGTAGGCCTTTACTGCTATGAATTTCCCTTGTAGAACTGCTTTCATTGTATCCCATACATTCCTGTAAGTCATACTGGGCTTATGTTTAATTGTAAAAACTGTTCAGTTTCTTTCCTGACTTTTTCTGTGACCCATTGGTTGGTCAGCAGAGTATTATTCAATTTCCATGTGTTTGTGACCGTCTTGGGATTTCTTTTACTGTTCAGCTCCAATTTCAAGGCATTATGGTCTGTCAGTATGCAGGGGATAACTTCATTTCCTTTGCGCTTACTTAAACATGTTCTATGAACTAATATGTGGTCTCTTTTAGAGAATAACCCATGGGCAGCTGAGAAGAATGTGTATTCTGATTTTGTCAGATGAAATACTCTGTAGGCATCTATTAAGTCCATTTGTTTAAAGGTTTGATTCAGTTCAAGTATTTCATTATTGATTTTTTTGACCAGTTGATCTGTCTAGTTGTGACATGGGGGTATTGAAGTCCCCAAGTACTGTTTTATTAGTGCTTATCAGGGTTTTCATATGTTAATATTTGTTTTATATAGTTCGGTTCTTTGGAATCTGGTGCATAAATATTTATGAATGTCATCTCTCTCGGATTGTTCTCTGTACAAGGATGTAATGTCCTTCTTTGTTTCTCTTAATCAGTTTTGGCTTGAAATCTATTTTGTCTGCACATAGGATAGCTACTCCTGCTTTTTTGCAGTTTCCTGTTGTGTGGAGAATTGTATTCCATCCTTTTACTTTCATTCTATGGCTTTCTTTCTGATTTAGCTGTGTTTCTTGTATACAGCATATTGTAGAATCTTCTTTTTTTTTTTTTTTTGAGACAGGCTCTCGCTTTGTAGTTCAGGCTGGTCCTGAGCTCTCTATGTAGCCCAGGCAAGCCTGGAACTCAGCAGTCCTCCTGCCTCTGCCTTCCAAGTGCTGGGATTACAGGCGTGAGCCACCACACCCGGCACTGTGGTATGTGGTATCAATTGCTGGTGGGCGTGAGTCTCCACACCCAGCATTGTATGTGGTTACCGGGGATCGAACTCAGGACCTTGCCCTTACGAGGCAGGCGCTGGAACCACTGAGCTAACCCTCCAGCCCTAGAATCTTGTTTCTTAATCCATTCTGCCAGTCTGTGTCTTTTAATTGGTCCATTGAGCCCATTAACATTAATGGTTATGACTGATATGGCCTGATTTATACCTGTTATGGTGTTATCTTATTCTTGGCTCTTCTTTTCTTTTCCCCTTTCCACTCAGTTTCATGTCTTGCTCACTAAATTCATTCTGCTAGGTCTCATGAATGTGTGACCTTCATTGTTTTTCTCCAAGATATTCTTTAGAATGTTTTGGAGTGCAGGTTTTGTAATTGAGAAGTTCTTTAGGTGTTCTTTGTCATGAAAGTATCTTATTTCTCCATCAATTTTGAAAGATAGTTTTGTAGGATACCTCAATCTAGGTTGGAAGTTGTTTTCCTGCAATGCTTGAAACACTTCCCTCCAGGCTTTCCTTGTGTTGAGTGTTTGAGTTGAAAAGTCTTCTGTGATCCTGATGGGCTTCCCTTTGTATGTGTTTTTTCTTTTCCTTAGCTGCTTTCAGTATTTTGTTCTTTTGTTGGATATCTGGAACCTTGATAATTATATACCTGGGTGTAGATTTTCTAATATGGGCTTTGGGGGTTCTATATGCCTCATTTACTATATGTCCATTTCTTTTCCTTTTCCTGTGAAGTTTTCTGCCATTATATATGTAAACAGTTTTTTGATGCCTTTTGCACTGTCTCCTCCTTCTTCACTGACTCCTATCAGCCTTATTTTATTCTTCTTTGAGTCATCTATGAGCTGTTGGATTGATTTCTCATGGTCCCTTGCCACTTTCTATGAGTTATTCCTTTCCTGTTCATTGGCTGTGAGCCTGTCTTCTAGGTCTGAAATTTGGTTTTCAGCTTCATTTATCCTGCTTCACAAACTTTCATTCTCATTTTTAGTATATGTGCTGCCAAAGCGAGCACAACTTTTATTATCATTTTTGATCACCTGGACCTTTGCTTGAAGCTCTTTCTAATGTTCCATTTCTTTTGTTATCTGAGCTTCTATGATGTTTCCGATCTCTTCTTTAATGAAGTCCTTCACTGTGGACAGCATCTCTGTTTGATCTCAGAGATCAGTTCTGATTTCCATTTTAGTAGATCTGCTTTTGTTACCAGTTTAGAGAGTCCTGGAGATTGAGCTTCATTTTGCTCCATTTCCCTTTTCCCTGAATTCCCCTGTAGTGATGATCTTTGTGCCTGGGTTCGTGAATCTTTTTCTCATATCTGTTGTGCTGGTGAACACTGTAAATCACTGCACAACCAAGTGGTGCTTAGCCAGACTCGTGCAAACAGGAATGGAACTCCCATGAGGCTTCTGGCCTGAGTCCAAGGGCAGATAGGCTAGATTCGTCTGGGGTGGATGGATGTCCCAGGGGGCATTTGGCCTGGGTCCAGTGGCAGGCAGGCTGCTTGCAGGTAGCGAAGTCACTGGGCGGCCTATGCGGTGCTGACCCAGCCTTGCCCCGGGGTGGATGGAGGTCCCTGGGGTGGGCAGGCTGCTTACAGGGGGTAGAAGTCACTGCGCAGCCCCGATGAGCTTACCCAGACTCACCTGGGGGAGTGGAGCTCCCAGGGGGCATCTAGCTTGGGTCCAGGGGCAGGCAGACTGCTTGCAGGGGCCTCTGTGGTGCTTACCCAGACCTGCCCTGGGGTGGATGGCAGTCCCTGGGTCAGCTGGGCTGGGTCTGGTGGTGGTGGGTTCCTTGCATGCAGTCTCTCACATCTTTTTTAACATTGACTATCTCTTTTTTTTTTTTTGAGACTGGGTCTCACCTTTTTTTTTTTTTTTTGTAGTTCAGGCTGGCCCTGAGCTCACTATGTAGTTCAGGCAAGTCTCAAACTCAACAATCCTCCTGCCTCTGTCTCCCAAGTGCTGGGATTACAGGTTTGAGCCACTAAGCCCGGCATTTGTGGTATGTGTTACTCATTGCCAGCGGGCATAGCCACCATGCCCAGGATTGTATGTGGTTACTGGGGATCGAACCCGGGATCTTGTGCTTGCTAGGCAGGTGCTGGAACCACTGAGCAAAATCTCCGGCCCAACATTGACTATGTTGAGAGACTTTATTTATTTTTTAATTTTTGAGACAAAGTCTTGCTATGCGAGGTTGCCCTTGAACTCACTATGTAGGCCAGGCTGGACTGAAACAATCCACCTGTCTCACCCTCCAGAATGCTGGGATTCCTCTTTTTTTTTTTTTGAGACAGGGTCTTGCTTTGTAGTTCAGGCTGGCCCTGAGCTTACTATGAAGCCCAAGCAAGCTGCCACAAACTCAGCAATCCTCTTGTCTCTGCCTCCCGAGTGCTGGGATTACAGGCATGAGCCACCACGCCCAGCATTGCTGTATGCGGTGTTGATTGTTGGTGGGCGTGAGTCTCCACGCTCAGCATTATATGTGGTTACCGGGGATCGAACTCAGGACCTTGCGCTTGCGAGGCAGGCGCTGGAACCACTGAGCTAACTCTCTGGCCTGCTGGGATTCTTCTATTCCACGTCTCCAGTCCTGACTGCTTTTTCATTGAGATTTTCCTGGTTACTGTTGGATATCTTTTCTTAGAAATATCTTTTATCTGTCTTATTTTATTGTCCTTTTTAGAACATCTTTGTATCTTACCCTTTTTGGAGGGAATTAATTGGATTGTTTCCCTAAGTGATTTGTAATAGTTAATTAAACTTAATATTAAGCTTTCAAAAATTTTTTGAAAAAGTTATTTAAAAGTCTTTTTCCTTCTAGTACTTTTCTGGTACTTTCTCATTTATGTTTCACTTTAATCTACCTGTAACTTACTTCTTTGTGAAGTGCTTTCATAATTGTATAAAATGGAATTGTTTTTGTGATACTAGCTTTCATCATTCAAAAAGCAGGTATTAAAATTCTACACCTGAGAACAAACTGTACTTTTCTTTGACAGATTGACTCTATATAGTTATATCTGTTTGCATGGTATCAAGATGATGTCAAAGTCAGAAGTATTACACTTAAGTTACTCCCAAACAATAAGATTGTAGTGCATTTTGAACACTTTTCCTTCAAAAGCTTCCATTCAACATTATTGAAAATAGAAGGGAGTACAATGAACCCTGTCACCCACTTCCCCCAGTTTCAGTGCTGATGCTGAATTTGTTTCATCTCTGGGCTGACTTCACTCCTTTTCTTGTGACTTGTTTTTGTTGTATTGGAGGTTGAACCTGGGGCTTTGCACTGAGCTACGTCTGACAATGCTTTTTATTTTTTATGTGAGACATAGGTTCCCTAAGTTGCCCAGGCAAGATTTGAACTTGTGACCCTTCTGCCTTAGTATCCCATGTGCTGTGATTGCAGGTGTGCAGCACCACACCTGGCTGCTTTGTTATTTTGATGCAGATCCCTGACCTTACCTTGTTTCATCAATAAATATTTTAGTACATTAGAAGATTGTGTGTGTGTTACTAGGAATTTTTATTTTTTGGCACTGGGGATAAACTTGGGACCTTGCAGTTGCAAGGCAGGGACTAGAACCACTGAGCTAAATACCCGGCCCAGACCTTTTTTTCTTTTAAGATAATTTCAGTGCCATGATTTTATCTAGAAGTAGTAGTAGTTTTGTTTATTGTAATCCAGTCAGTATTAAAATTTGTATATATTTTATTTGTTTGGGCGGTTCAGGTAACAACTGTTATGACTGCCAGTTTATCTACTTTTTCATGGGAGGATGCAAATTGTAAAATGAGAATGATAATCTTCATAGCTGTTCAATTTTTATATGGTAGTGTTTAATATTTTGCTTTATTTCTATTTTATAAATACACATAGGTTAAAGAGTCATTGGTTTTGTATGGCTTCTTGAAAACTATACATGACAATATGTGTACAATCCTTTATTTTGAAATAATTTTATGTATTTCAAGTGCTTTTTTTGTTTGTTTTTGTTTGTTTGCTTGGTGTAGGGTTCTAGGGGATTAAAACCAGGTCCTCAAACGACTAAGCACACCCTTAACTTCCGAGCTATACCCTCAAACTTAAGTCTTTATTTTTACTATCTGGTTCCTTTTTCACTTTCAAATAGGTTTTTTTAAAATGAACTTATGGGCCGGAGGGTTAGCTCAGTGGTTCCGGTGCCTGCCTCGCAAGCGCAAGGTCCTGAGTTCGATCCCCGGTTAACACATATAATGCTGGGCGTGGAGACATGCCCACCAACAATCAACACTGCATACCACAGTGCCGGACGTGGTGGCTCACGCCTGTAATCCCAGCACTTGGGAGGCAGAGACAGGATGATTGCTGAGTTCGCGGCGGCTTGCCTGGGCACCATAGTGAGCTCAGGGCCAGCCTGAACTACAAAGTGAGACTGTCTCAAAAAGCAAAAAAAAAAAAAAAAAAAAATGAACTTATGTCTTTCTGAATGTTTCGGCTTTTCTTGACTATAATCTTTTAAAATTATGTCTAAAATGTGAATTTAACATGAATAATTCTGTGACACTGTACAGAGAAATTAAGATGAGAAAATTTGAGTTCTCTTTATACAATATTCACCATTTACTGAGTACTACTTATCAAAGTATGACAATGCTTGAGGAATCTTTCTGAGGACCGATAAAAATATTAAATATTTGTTGCTCAGGATTATGAACGGTACTGGGGTTGCTAGCTATTCAGAAGAGGACTTGTGTTTTCAAATTGCATACAGTAAAGGAGAGAGATATTAGTGAATAATTATAATCTGATTAGTGAAGCAATAAAATATTTTTAAGGTTCAGTGGAATATGATGATAGGGATGACTGACATTTTGAATACCAAAGAATGTTTTTTGAGAGATAGTGATGGACAAGTTATGAGTAGGAATTCACTGAAAAAGTCTTTTAGAAGTCTTGGGTACAGGAATACTCTTTACCTAAGCAGCTGCAATGAGACCGGATAAGAAGAGGTTAAAGGAGTAATGCCCAGAAGACACCTTGGAGCAAGTAATGGAGTCAGGTGTTACGTGTCAGTGTTTAGTAAACTGGGAAGCTATCTAAAATTTTAGTTGTTTTCTTGGGATTAGTTTAATTATACAGGAGTATATATTGTAAAATGTGTGTGATAATCTTCACTTCATAGATACAGTACTTGTGTTTTAATATGGTAGTGTGTTTATCTTAAAATTAGCTTTGCAGTTTTCTTAAAAATCAGATTTATAAATGAATCCAGTTGAAAGGTAATTTAATCTGGTAGTTTCTTTTGAAAAAACATTGTGGGGCCAGAGATTTAGCTTAGTGGTTCTAGCTCCTGCCTAGAAGGCACAAGTTCCCTGGTTAGATCCGGGTAACTACATACAACAATGCTGGGTGTGGTGACACACCCACTAGCAATCGGTACCATATACCACAGTGCTGGGCATGGTGGCTCATGCCTGTAATCCCAGCATTTAGCAGAGGCAGGGGCAGGAGGATTGCTGAGTTCGAGGCTTGCCTGGGCTCCATAGTGAGCTCAGGGCCAGCCTGAACTACAAAGTGAGACTCTGTCTCAAAAAAACAAAAAAAAAAAACAAAAAAAACCCCCAAAACATTGTTAATTCTGTTGTTCTTCTCTCAAGCAACTACTTTCATGTTATAATGTTTTGATTTATGTGCTTTTAATTGCAATGTTTTGATTTTTAATTTTAGGAATTATTTCAACTTTTAGAGACCAAGTCACGTAGTATACTTTATTTTTATTTTTCCTTTTCCGCATTACTTTTTTTTCCTGGAGTTGAGTCACTGTCTTTTTAAATTGTATATTTTGGCTTAGTATACATACTTATTCTCAAACTCTGTTAATTGTGCAAATTAAATACATTGGGTTACCATGGCAACTTTATATGATGTTTTTGTTGTATATTTTTCCAGCCTGTATTTGGTGTTTTCACATATAGCATGCTATATTAAAAAATTATTAGTACCTGTTTTAACTATTTTTCTTAATCTTAGTGTTCTTTAAAGCCTTTAAAACTTCAAGTTGAAGTAATCAACTTTTAAAAATTTATTTTTAACTGACAAGTAAAAATTTATGTATTTTTTTGTATACAGCATGATATTTTGAAATATGTATAAAAAGTTGGGAGCTAGGAGGCTGAGGTAGGAAGATCATGAATTGGAGCCCAGCCTGGGCAATCTGGAACTTAGCCAGATCCTGAGGTCAATCCCTGGTACGCCACCAAAAAAAAAAAGTAGCCAATCAGTTTAATTATTTTTCAATTTAATGTTCATAGGACTTTACTAAATAATACTATTTTTTGATATGTTGTAGAGTCTGTTCCTGATGTTGTCTTGTTCTATGTGGTTTTAGAGTAACAGAATGCTGAGCTTTCTCCGTAGAACTCTGGGACGCCGCTCTCTGCGTAAACATGCTGAGAAAGAAAGACTCAGAGAGGCACAGCGAGCTGCCACACATATTCCTGCAGCTGGTGATTCTAAGTCCATCATCACATGTCGGGTGTCCCTTCTGGATGGTACTGATGTTAGTGTGGACTTGCCGGTATGTAGGTCTTGCTGAGCTGCACATTCTGAATAAGATTATAGTCTGTCTTTATTTGGGCTGCCTGTTGGTGATCATTTCCTGGAGGAATTACTGTTAATCAGGCACTGTAATACCAAGTACAAGGATCAGGTAACCTTAGACCAAAAGTACCTGCAGTAGTAGTTTATTTCTGGAATTATTACACTTACTTGAAGTATTTAAATGAGAAAGCAGGAGTTTAATACGAATTAAACTCGTATGTGTTAATAGGTGTGTTCTTAATGGTAGAAGTATGTAGTATAATCTAGTGGGGCCCTCACAGCCCTTGATAAACAATTATTAAAGCAGTGAGAATCTTTGGGAACATAATGATTCATGTGTATATCGTGAGATTTTTCAGTTCTTTACACTTTTCTGTATTTTCAGAATTCTGTTACTTAAATCAAAATAGTTACTTCCCTTATAGTTTGAAGAAACTTTAATGAAATGAAATGAGAAAATGGATTTTCTTCAAATCACTTAGATGTGATTGCTTGTTTTTTTGCTACCAAAGTACTACAGTATAGATTTTCTCCCAACACTATAATCTTTATTTTAAAATAGGATATTTTAATTGTTTTTCCATCATAAATAGGTTTTACTTTTTTCAGTTAAAAATGCATAATCATAATTCATAGTGTGAAACAATACAATACATTTGAAAGGCAGTTAAATTTTTTTTTTGAGACAGAGTCTCGCTTTGTAGTTCAGGCTGGCCCTCAGCTCACTGTGTAGCCCAGGCAAGCCTTGAACTCAGCAATCCTCCTGTCTCTGCCTCCTGAGTGCTGGGATTACAGGTGTGAGCCACCATGCCCGGCACTGTGGTATGTGGTATTGATTGCTGGTGGGCATGAGTCTCCATGCCCAGTATTGTATGTGGTTTCCGGGGATTGAACTCAGGACCTTGCGCTTGGGAGGCAGGCGCCGGAACCACTGAGCTAACCCTCCAGCCTGGCAGTTTCTTATAGGCCCTTTTAGAAGGTGGGAGAAGAGAGCATTTGAATTTCTTTTTTTTTTTTTTTGCATTTGAATTTCTTTCTAAGTTGTTTACTAGTACTAAATCTTTTATGTCTTTTTTCTGTACTCAGAGGCAGTATAAATTTGATATTTGGCATGAGCTTCACTGGATGTTCCTTGATACTCTCTCTCCCCACAAACTTTCAGAACCCATACATTTACCTAAAACTCAATTTAATGAGTCTCTTTGAGCAGAATGAGAGCCTAGATCAGTTATGGTGAACCTTTTCGAACTTTTAATGATTAAAAAAATAGCTGGCTACAGCATGCATGTCATAATTCTACCATCAATAGGCTAGATGTTGCTGAAAAATATAGTTGAATAAGCTTTGGAAAGTCTTAGATCAGGAATGAGCTTTTAAGGAATTGGTTAGTTAAAAAGAATATTTTGACATGCGCTGGGTTTGTAGCTCAGTGGTACTGTACCTGTTTCTATCAAGTGGAAGGTCCTGAGTTCAATCTCTGGTACCAAAACAAAAAGCATATTCTGAATGTACTAGTTATATATATTATACATTTTAAAACAATGGAATATAAAATTAAAATTCATGATTTCTTGAAGTGTTTTGAAGTCATGTGTGTTTATTATCTTTGCACATTAGACTGTACAGTTTTAGGGCTTTGATTCTGTAAAAGATTAAGACATCTAAGTTTTTTTCCTGTTAGAGGTTCTTGAGGGTTTGTGAAACATTCCAACATGAGATACTTTATGAAAATATTTTTCATACTTATTATTTGATAAGAATCTTGAGTTTTGTGTTCTATCATATTAAAATGTCTTTAGCTATGTGATGAAAGGCCTGGCACAGTTACGTGAGAGCTTGGAAAACAGTTTTTTCTTATTTAATGTTTAAAGTATGGAGCCTCAAAGTAGAGTCTTAGGGTCTAAAGTATGGATAGGCTGGTACTAAGAAACTTTGCAGATAGACTTTTTGAAAAGCCATTGTGTGGAGGCTTTAAACTGGTAGAGCAAATATATAGTAACTGGTGTAGGATGGTTCCTAAACTTGGTTTGTTTGGCAGGATATGTGTGATGGTTGATCAAGTCCAGAAATGCTGGCTGACTTGTTAGGGGAACAGTTGCAGTGAAATAGCCCATGTTTTAAATCTGACCCGTTGTGGAACAAGAACAATTGCCTTTTCAGCCCTGCAGATGAAATCTTAGTGACCCAACCCTTAGGTACTTGGATGGATATAAAATGAACATTGGCCTGCCAGTTAAACTATTATTAATAGGAAACTGTAGGCCAGAGGATTTTTTTTCTTAAAAAAGAAATAGTTTTTTCTTTTTTCTGCTTTAATTTTCATCCAGTTTAGTACAATATTCTGGGAGATTTAGAAATGACTTTGGAAATTGAAGCACATCCTCATTTCCTGTGAGAATTAGGGTCAGTAGTGATTATACCTAGCCAGCCTGGAACTAAGATGATTGCCTGGGTATTTTGTAAGGGATTATCTGTGATTAGAGTAATTTAAACACTCTGTGGACTTCAAATTAATAAAATTAATATATATCAATAGTAATGATCTCTCTCTCGATGGTACTGGGGATTGAATCTAGAGCTTCTTAAATTTAAAATTTTATTTTGAGGTAAGAGTCTCACTAAATTGCCAAGTCTGGACTCAAACTTGGAATCATTCTGTTGCAATCTCCTAAATAGCTGAGATTACAGGAATATGCCACTGTACCTGGATAATAATGGTTGTTTTCAGTTTCCTATTCTTTTTTCCTCTCAAATTAGGGAAGGGATTTAAATACCTACTATTTTCTTCTCGTGTTTCTTTTCTCTTTGTTTTTTTCCCCCTTCTTTTCCCTTCTTCAACTAAATATCCTGAGAATGCCTTTTAGTGAATGACAAACATTAGTAGGAAATGTCTACCTCTTTAATTTTTTTTTTGTTGGTTTTTTTGGTTTTTTTGAGACAGGGTCTCGCTTTGTAGTTCAGCCTGGCTCTGAACTCACTATGTAACCTAGGCAAGCTTTGAACTCAGCAAACCTCCTGTCTCTGCCTCCCAAGTGCTGGGATGACAGGCGTGAGCCACCACGCCCGGCAGCCTCTTTAATTTTTAAACTTTATCTTTGAAAATGCTATCAGAAACTCTTTGGATTGATTTGAGAGCTAAGTATTAAATATAAGTTTTAAATAAATATAAAACTATTAATCAGTAGATCATAACTTTTATACACACACACACACACACACACACACACACTAGAGTTGCTCAAGACAGTTTATAGCCCATGTATAGTTAAACTTGCAAGTACAGTATTTCCTTCATTACTATATTTTCATTTTCTGCAATTGTAGTTACCCATGGTTACTATGATCCAAAAATATTAAATGGAATATTCCAGAAATAATTTACAACTCTTATTACAATACATTGATGTAACTGTTATTGTTAATCTCTTTACCTAATTTACAAATTGAATTTTGTCATAGGTTTGTGTATATACGGGAAAAACGTCAGTATATATGGTTTCATACTATCTATCATATTAAGCATTCACTGAGAAACTTGGGACATTTGCCCTGAAGATAAGAGGACAAACTATCCTGTGTTCATGAATTTAAAGACCTAAATAAAATTGTTAGGATAGTGATACACTCCAAACTGATTGCTGGTTTAGTGCAATTGTCACCAGAATCCCAGTTGACCTAATGGTAGATATTGACAAAGTGATTCTAAAATTTTCATGGAATTGCAAGGGACTGTGAGTAGTTGAAACAAAATAGGAAAAAAAGAAAATAGAGTAACTCTTGCCTCTCAATCTTAGGACTTAAGGCAAAAAAATCAGGATGATGTGCAGTTAGCACAAAGATAGCACAGATAATGAAACAATATAAAATTTATAAATAAACCCATACATGTGTGGTCGGTGGCTTTTTGACAAGGGTGCCAAGGCTATACAGTGGAGAGAGTTAAGTTTTTTCAGCTAAGACCAGTGCATATCCACAAACAAAACAATGAAGTTGGACCTTTATTTCATAACATATGTAAAAAATTGAAATATATCAATGACAAAAACATAGAGCTAAGGCTCTAAAATTTTTAGAAGAAAAATAAAGATAAATCTGTATTTATCTTAGATTTGGCAGTGTTTTCTTAGTCTGCAAAAAGCACAATAACAAAAGAAAATAGAATAATTGGACTTCATCTAAAGTAAAACCTTTTGCTTTTTTTTTTTTTTTTTTTTGAGACAGGGTCTCACCTTGTAGTTCAGGCTGGCTCTGAGCTCACTATATAGCCCAGGCAAGCCTTGAACTCAGCAATCCTCCTGTCTCTGCTTCCGGAGTGCTGGGATTACAGGCGTGAGCCACCACGCCCGGCTTTGTTTTGAGACAGGGTCTTGGTTTGTAGTTCAGGCTGGCTCTGAGCTCACTATGTAGCCCAGGCAAGCCTTGAACTCAGTGATTCTCCTGTCTCTGCCTCCCAAGTGCTGGGATTACAGGTGTAAGCTACCATGCCCAGCACTGTGGTATGTGGTATTGATTGCTGGTGGGCGTGAGTCACCACGCCCAGCATTGTATGTGGTCCTGGGGAATCGAACTCAGGATGTTTTGCTTGCGAGGCAGGCGCTGGAACCACTGAGCTAAATCTCCAGCCCCTCACATAGCCTAATTTTAAAATAGGCAAAGAATCTAGGCAGATATATTTCCAAGTGGTTTATACAGAAAACTGAAAAGCACATGAAGGTAACTGTGTCATCAATACAGAAGTTAAAATGAAAACCACTCTGATGTAAATTATTGTCCCTGTGCCAAATTGATTAAGATATACCCAACTGTATTAGGATAGTTCTGAGTGTGGCTAAAATGATTTCCTGAAGACCCATGACCCACCCTGGCTGTGAATAGCACCGAGCAATAGGCTTCTAGCCTGAATAGAATGAAAAGGGGAAAGAAGGAAGCCTTACTGTGGTTTCTTTAAAGGCACTCCAGTCTTCGGCATCCATCTCCAGCCTTACAGGGCAGACCTTTCAGCCTCCCAGTTCAGACTTTCTTATGTAGACTCTTAGGCTTCCAGCAGAACTCCAGGCTTTTTGACAAGGGTGCCAAGGCTATTCAGTGGGATAGTGAGCTCCAGGGCTTCCACCTTGGCTTTTTATCATTTGGTTTTCAGCATCCAGACAGCCCTTTTGTATTCTTCATGCCTGACCATTAGGTGGGCATAATCAACCTGACTTGTAAATCTGATAGCTAGAGATAGAGTCAAATCTGTAATTCTAGTGATCCTGTACTGATAGAAAGACAACGAAAGGTAACAGCTCAGTTGGTAGGGTGGGTGTTTCCTGTGTATGAAGTCATGGATTAAATTCTCAGGACCCAAACCAAAGCAAAACAAAACAAAACAACCCACCAAAAACTGTAGTGACCAACAGTGTGATGCTATACTCCACACCAACAATGAAATCTCAAATAAAGTCTGATGATAGCCAAGGGTTGGTGAAGATTGGAGAAACTAGGAACACTCTGGTGGGACTATCAAGTGGTAAAGTTGCTTTGGAAAACAATTTGGTAACTAAAATGCATGGTTACTATGTGACTCCTCAGTTCCACTTTTAGATGTATACCCTAGAAAATAAAAAAATCATGTTTTTACAAAAAACATTGTTACACAGATGTTCATAGCAATATTATGCATAATAGTTAAAAGATATAAATAACTGATGGGGTGTACATGTTAGTTTTCCTGTTGCTAGACACAGTATCCAACACTCAAAGGAGGAGAGATTTATTTTTGCTTGCAGTTTTGTGAAATTCAGTCCATAGTTGGTTAGCACCAAGGTAGGAACAACCTGGCAAAAGAACAGGTAGAATAAAGTTCAGTTTGTCATGTTTGGGAAGCAGAATAATAGACTGTGTCAAAGAGGAATGCATGAGATACCATAGGTAGTATTCAAAA
Source organism: Thryonomys swinderianus (assembly GCA_004025085.1). Taxonomy (NCBI): domain Eukaryota; kingdom Metazoa; phylum Chordata; class Mammalia; order Rodentia; family Thryonomyidae; genus Thryonomys; species Thryonomys swinderianus. The sequence continues at coordinate 25,493 of PVIC010022754.1, forward strand.
TCATACCTCCCAGGTGGGGTGCTCTACTCATCTGTTAGATATTTCTTAGTCCATTGAAGTTGACATACCAGATTAGCAGTCATAACTCACCCCTTGTCTACTTTACACTCAAACACATCTCCTTAAACCATATTTAATTTTCACATTAAAAACGCTAGCAAGTTGATAATTCTGCCCAACATAATGCAGCTATCCCACATGCAACCAGAAATGCAAGAGTCCTTCCCTGAGGCCTCAAAATTTCCAAAAGAGCTCTTCAGAGACTCAAGATAAACTCTTAGCTGTGAACCTCTGTAGAGTTTTAAAAGTTACATAATCCCAAGGTACTGTGTGGTTCAGAGTAAACATGTTTCCAAAGTGAAGAATATAGAGCATAGAAAAAAATCAGATCAAAGCAAAACCAAAAGCCAGCAGGGCAAATACTGAGTCCCATAGCTCCATGGTCCAGTACCGAGGGCACACAGTGGTAAAATGTAACTTCAAAAGATCTTGGATGACCACATTACTATACCCTTTCCAATTGTATTCCATATGGCCTCTTTGTTTGGCTGTATCTACTCATGTCCTATACTTTACCTCATTTCCACATGCCTGACATCTCTGACTTCCAGTTCTCCACTCCACCTTTTATTTCATTCCCATAGCTTCATGCAGTGATCTCTTAGAAGCTCCTTGCCTGGCCTTCCAGGCTTCCTTTGAAGTAGAATCCTCTCCCTTCTTGCATTCTTTATGCCAATAAAACCAGCTTCACATGGATAATACGAAGGTCTGCTGTGAGTTGAAGGTATAGTCAGGTATTCTTGGACCATGGCTTCAGGTACATTAATAGCAATGACCCTACTTCTCTGGTACCAATTTTGTGCTGTAGCTTTTCTATCATTGCACAGAATACCTAACACTCACAATTTAAAGGAGGAGAGGTTTAATTTGGCTCACAGTTTTAAGGAATTCAGTCCATAGTAATCTGGCCCCAAGGCAAGAATGTCACGACAGGAGGGTATTGTAGAGCACAGCTACTCAATTGATGTGACTGAGAAGCAGAGCAAGGAAAGGTACCAGAGCAACAGGCAAGGGAGCATGTATATTACCTAAGGCCCCACCTCATGACCCACCTAGGCACATCAAGGAGAGTGCTCTATTAGGCATTTTTTTTTTGAGACAGGGTTTTGCTTTGTAGTCCAGGCTGGCCCTGAGCTCACTATGTAGCCCAGGCAAGCCTCAAACTCGGCAATCCTCTTGCTTCTGCCTCCCTAGTGCTGGGATGACAGGCGTGAGCCACCACACCCGGCACTGTGGTATGTGGTATTGATTGGTGGTGGGCGTGACTCACCACGCCCAGCATTGTATGTGGTTACCGGGATGGAACTCTGGACCTTGGGTTTGCAAGGCAGGCGCCCGAACCACTGAGCTAAAATCTCCGGTCCCTATTAGGCATTTCTTAATCTGTCAAAGTTGATGCATCAGGACTAATAGTCACAGATGGCCATAAACAGATGAATAAACAAAATGTGTTATATTCTTTTCACAGGGTATTTTTTAGCTATAGAAGAACTGTAGTGACACCAATTACAGAATTTTGAAAACATTTGCTAGTGAAAAACCAACCACAAAAAACGCATTATTCTTTTTTGCCTTTTTAAACTTTACTAGTACATGTTTACAGTCCATAATGATTACATTTATAATAGGGATATGGTACATGAACATAACACATCTTCTTTTTATGTCCTTCTCTCCTCCTTTCCATTTGATTTCATTCTTGTGAAAGTTTAGATAAACTTGTAGGAGCAAAAAGACTAGGGGCAGGTGCATAATACCTGACAGGAATGATGTGAGATAATTGCTGTAGCATTTGGGGTTTCTTCTTGAGGTGCTAAAATGTTCTAGAATTGATGTCAGTGATGGTTGTGCATATCTGAATATA
>PVIC010022755.1:0-27015 GCA_004025085.1 Thryonomys swinderianus
TGTCTTCCACAAAAGCTATAGGAGTCGAGTACTACTGCACTCCTCATGATATTTGTCCAGAGACAGTCCTATTGCAGTGGTGTGTGTTTTATTGGAGCTACCTATTTTGATGCAGTGATGTAGGGAACATGACATATATATAAAAGGGCCCACACACAGGCACAACCAGCTAACTCATATATTATAATATATAATACATAATTATATATAATATAATTATGTATAATATATAATTATATATTTCTAATATATAATTATATAATATATATAATATATAATTATATATAAATTATACATAATTTGTCTTGGATATTTTATAATTATATGTAATAATGTATATAATTATATATTATATATTATATTTATAATATATGATATATTTCTATCATTAGAATTATAATATATTATTATATTATTATATAATATGTTATTTGTATTAATTATATTAATATATCATATACAATTATATAATTTATAATAAATGATTATATATTATAATTGTATTATGTATGTCATATATATTTAATATATAATAAGTAATTATTTATTATACATAATTTGTATTATATAATTATTTTATATCTTTTTTTTTTTTTTTGAGCCAGGGTCTCACGTTGTAGTTCAGGCTGGCCCTGAGCTCACTATGGTGCCCAGGCAAGCTGCCGCGAACTCAGCAATCCTCCTGTCTCTGCCTCCCGAGTGCTGGGATGACAGGTGTGAGCCACCACGTCCGGCATTGTGGTATGCAGTGTTGATTGTTGGTGGGCGTGTCTCCACGCCCAGCATTATATGTGGTTACCGGGGATCAAACTCAGGTCCTTGCGCTTGCGAGGCAGGCGCCGGAACCACTGAGCTAACCCTCCGGCCCTATATCATATTACTTTATATTATATATTATATATGTTTAATTCATGCAGATTTTTAGATAAGTGTTGAGGTAGCTTCGCAATGTAAGTTCAAGTTCTTTCACTAAAACCCAACTATTTATTGATTAGGAGTCATATACTTTACTGAGGAAACGGTGGTTAACAGTGAACAAGACACACCTTGTCATTAAAAGCTTACGACGTGAGAACAGAGCGTGGGACAGCCTCCCAGAGACTGTGCTTCAGAGAGATGGAAGGTACATATTGTAAGCAAAGAATATACAGAATATGGTGGGGCTCGTTGAGAATGTGAGATTTCTGGATGATGAATTTAAAAGTGGTAGTGGGTACAATAGGCCCTAAAATACATATTTTTTATAAATTTATATGAAAATAATATAAATGGAAATTCTAGCATAAAAAATGTGAGGTAGTGAATAATAGCACTATCTCACTGATTTATCTATCTAGCTCTGTCCCTCTATCCAAGTATTCATCCGTCACATCACACTCATACATTATTTTCAGAAAGGTGGTTTATAAAATGTGTCACAGTTAGATTAGGGAAAATATAAGATACAAGACTAGAACAAGTATAACACAAAGAATGTAAATATAGACTTCATATCTGCAGGTCCTATATTGCCTTCATGTGGAATATGGGCTTCTTAGAGGAATCAGAAGATGATCTATCAGATGATTCAGTTTTTGCACAGTAAAAACAGAATTGCCTGTCCATTTTAAGAAAACAAATTCATTTGTTAAATATTTCTCTATATAAGGCAGCTTTAGATAAGCTAATGGGTTTATCTCAGACAATAGATTGAAGAGAGTAGTAAATTTGTTTATCCTCACCAAGACCTAAGACCTGTACATTAGTTTATATATTCATCACAGCAACTGCCTAGGCGATGTTGATAATATTATGTATTTTTCAAAACAAGTAGCTGGATATTAACTAAATCAAAAGATCACACAGCTAATGGCAATAAGAGTTTAGGTTTATATTTTAGCCAGGTTTCTGAAAGTAGAAGAAGATTTATAAAGGGCAGACTGTTAGTAAAGACAAAGCCTATAAGCAGAAGTCATTCATAAAGTTTGGTTGACAAGAACAATTGAGAATAAAATATCAAGGTTTAAATAGACATGTTGAGAACACAAAAAATAAGGATGAGGAGGGGCCAAGGAAGAACACTGTGATCTTTCACAGATTGTGTGTGGAGCATAGTCTAAAGAAAGATGAGACCAAGAGAATCCCTGGTGGGTCAGCCTTGACAAAGAGGCAGAGCTATTCTTTGTAGGACAGATTTTGACAAAAGCAATATTGCCTACAGACCCCCAAGAAATGGTACAACCCACCTTCCTGCAGATTTGAAATAAAATAACCTGTGGTTTTATTTTTTAGATTTTTAGACTAAAGTCTCTTTCCAGAAAAATACTTTTGTTCCTATTTGGCCTTAAAGAACTAGGGTATGAGAGTTAAAGGAACCAGATGAGGGCTGGAGATTTAGCTCAGTGGTTCCAGTGCGTGCCTAGCAACAACAAGGTCCCTGGTTCAATCCCCAGTAACTGCATACCTGTGATCCCAGCAATCTGGGGGCAGAAGCAGGAGGATGGCAGAGTTCAAGCCTTACCTGGGCTACATAGTGAGCTCAGGATTATCCTGAACTACAAAGTGAGAATCTGACTCAAAAAAATAAAAAAACAGATGAGATCAAGATGCCATTTTTTACATTTTACTCAATTTTTTACATGTATGAAATCAATCAGAAATGTGGTTCTGGATATGTGTATGTGTAGTTAGCCTAGGATTCAAAATAACTAGATTTCTTCATTTATCATGGGCATTCCATTTCTCTAAGACATGTATGACATTTGGAAAATTCAGTTCAGCTTCTAAATTTTTCCTTCTGGACTACATCTTATAGACCCTCAAGAATCCCCTTGTAAAAATCAAACTTTAATACTTGCATACTTGAATTTTATTACAAATTAAATATGCCTAGATTGTGCCCAGCACATAGTAAACAACCAGTGCCTGATGTCTTTCCTACTTGGACCTTAAATCCTCACACAGCACATATCAAGATCTGACAGCTAGATAAGAATCCTTAATGGAACAGCAATAAATGTCTCCTGGTCTGGCATTTGTTCATTATTTCATTTCCAGTTTTTTCAATAAATATTTATGCAGTGCCTCCCTTGTGACAGCACCCGGCTTACCTTCAAAAGGACCTGGAGCCTCCTGTTGGGCAGCATTTGCCATACTGGCCTGTTTATTTGGAAGCTGTTTTCTGGTAGATTCCCCAAAGTTTGTCGCTTTACTTTAATTAGTGCTAAAAAAATTGTCCATCATAGTACAGATCTTTTTTTTTTTTTTTTTTTTTTGAGACAGGTACCACATACCACAGTGCCGGAAGTGGTGGCTCACACCTTTAATTCCAGCACTCGGGAGGCAGACACAGGAGGATTGCTGAGTTCGAGGCTTGCCTGGGCTACATAGTGAGCTCAGGGCCAGCCTGAACTACAAAGTGAGACTCTGTCTCAAAAAAAATAATAATAATAAATTTTATGTAGCCCAGGCAAGCCGCTGGGAACTCAGCAATCCTCCTGTGTCTGCCTCCCGAGTGCTGGGATTAAAGGTGTGAGCCACCACTTCTGGCACTGTGGTATGTGGTATTGATTGCTGGTGGGCGTGAGTCACCACGCCCAGCATTCTATGTGGTTACCGGGGATCAAACTGAGGACCTTGCACTTGCTAGGCAGGCGCCAGAACCACTGAGCTAAATCTCCGGCCCATAGTACAGATCTTGATATTCTCAAGCTGAAATGCTGGTGTCTGGGTCCTGCCTCACATTTCTTTCCTAGGTTCCGAATCCTGCTCTAGTTAATAAGTTGTTCTGAAGCCTGGTGCAGCCCTGCTAGGATCAGTGAGACACTACATTAAATGTGCTTTTAAATACCTTACTGAAAAGAGTATGAGCAGCAGTGAAATGTAAATTGGGTCTTCCATCAATGAAAGAATAGTACAATGTGTATGTTCTGAATTAATTTTGTCCAGCATAGCCCTTCACACCTAGAATTTTTCTCATTGAACCTTCTTTCTTTCCTTTCTTTCTTTCTTTCTTTCTTTCTTTCTTTCTTTCTTTCTTTCTTTCTTTCTTTCTTTCTTTCTTTCTTTCCTTCGAGACAGGGTCTCTCTTTGTAGTTCAGGCTGGCCCTGAGCTCACAATATAGCCCAGGCAAGCCTGGAACTCAGCAATCCTCCTGCCTCTGCCTCCCGAGTGCTGGGATGACAGGCGTGAGCCACCACGCCTGGCACTGTGGTATGTGGTATTGATTGCTGGTGGGCGTGAGTCTCCACGCCCAGCATTGTATGTGGTTCCCAGGGATCGAACTCAGGGCCTTGCGCTTGCAAGGCAGGCGCTGGAACCACTGAGCTAATCCTCTGGCCCGAACCTTCTGTAGGCACTTCCAGCGCCAGGATCTAAGCACGTAACCAGTGAGAGGAGTGGGCGTTTCCGGAGTTTGGGAAATACAAGCAGAGGAAGTCGTGGGACTAGTAACGGCAGAAGGTCGCTGCCATCCCCAGTTCTGAAGGGCAGAAGGAAGGAGCTGTTCCTGGAGGCTTGAAAACACGCTGCACGGAGGGACCTGTGTGGAGAGGCTCGGGGCTTGGGTAGGCCAGCCTCCCCACCTGGCCCGGCAAGACAGCACGGGCGAAGGAGCGCTCTAGTCCTCTTCTTTGTGGCTTATCATTTTACTTTTACGTCAGTGCCCGTCACTTTATTAAACACGACAAAGCCAGAGAGAGCAGGAGGGCTCACTTTTTATCCCCTGGGGTTCAGCATTCTGGGCACGTGGGGAAGGATGAAATTAGGAGGGTGGGAAGCGGAGCTGGAGGACAGAGGAGAGGCCCCCGAGCGCGGCACCGGTCCGAGGTGGCAGCGCTGAGGCGGCAACGCAAACAACAGGCAGGGCGGCAGGAAGCCGAGGGAGAGCCGGGGCGCACACGGGGAATCTGGAGGAAGCTTCGTGTCTCAGTGGAGAGCTTATGAGGAAAAAGTACTCGGTGTTTGCAGAAAAGTGTAAGTAAAATGTCCCAATCAGAATACAGGAGGAGGGAAAGGAAAGGAGGAGGCCAAAGAAACGCCGAATTAAGTTGTTTTTGCATTCATCGTGAAAATACTTAGTGTCCGCTTCTTAGAGTGTGTTAGGGGAAGAGAGTGAGACAGCGGTCCCGGGACGGAAGACGAGGAGACAGTGCCGATGACACCGTGGGTTTAAGGGAGCAAATACCTGCAGCAACAGTCACTGAAACTCGCTTCCAGCCCCGCAGCTCAGTCTCCGGGCACCGCCGCGAGCACTTTCCTCCTCTTAAGCCACAAAACCACCCTAATCCATGGGCTCTCATTAGAGTTGCATGGAGGCACAAAAACATTAAAGAACTTGTCTCGGCTCACACACGTAGCAAGTAGCAAAGATGTGACTGAAAAATCAGGCAGCCTGTGCCAGTGTTACAGCAGCTCCTTCCCTCCAGTAATCTCTAGTCTGTTTCTTTGTTTGTTCACCAACACAAATAAATATTAATGTAATTTAGAAACTTGTATTTCCCTTGCAACTCTCCCAAGTTCCCGTCTGAACGTTTTCATAGATCGAACTCCTCGTGTCTCTAACGCTGGGCTCCGGACTGAGATCGTCGTCCAGACCTATGTACGTAAGGAACTGCTCGCTCCACGGAACCGTAGCCCCTCATTCTGTCTCTCTCCACATTTTCCTGACGACTCATAATCTACCCGGTGCTGTTCGAATGATGTATGAGTGACAAAAGGAAGCCGTAGGCATGAGTGGTGGTGGGTACCTGTAATTCCAGCAGTCTGGGAGGCTGAGACAGGAGGATCACAAGTTTGAGCCTCAGCAAATGAGCAGCTGAGTGGGATTCTGTCTCGAAATAAATAAGAGTTCTGAGGGGCCGGACGGTTGGCTCAATGGTTCCCGTGCCTGCCTCACAAGCGCAAGGTCCTGAGTTCGACCCCGGTAACCACATACAATGCAGGGTGTGGAGACTCACGCCCACCAGCCATCAATACCACATACCACAGTGCCGGGCATGGTGGCTCACGCCTGTCATCCCAGCACTCGGGAGGCAGAGGCAGGAGGATTGCTGAGTTCCAGGCTTGCCTGGGCTACATAGTGAGCTCATAGCCAGCCTGAACTACAAAGCGAGACCCTGTCTCAAAAAAAAAAAAAGAGTTCTGAGTTCCATCCCCGGTACTACAGAAAAGTGAGCCGTGCGCGGTTCCTCTTCTGTCACGCTAAACAAAGCGAAGGGGTTGCTGACAAAATGGGGCAGCACAGCGCCACACCTCGGACACCCACTGCAAATTCAGGGAGCCCTCGGCCACTCCCCACCCACTGCCAAGTTCAGGGCTCACGAGGCCGCCGTCTCCAGTTTCTCGGTATTTGCTGGGTCTCAGAGCCACAGTGCGTCGCTGTACTGTTGTGGGGTTTGTTACAGTGGAGAGACACCGGTTCAAAGGCAGTCGGGGGGTGGGGGAGCCACGGGGCGGGATCCAGAAAGGGCGACGCTCGAAGTGCCGTCTCAGTGGGATGACGGAGGGTCCTCTCGCCGCCCGTGTGTGGCAGTGGGAACACAGTATTGCCAACCAGAGAGGCCCCGATGACTTGATGTGCAGCGCTTTGATTGGAACTCAGCACATGGACAAGGCCGGCTCCCCTTGTGGCTTCAGGAAGGTCCCCAAGTCTCCGCTGCAGCTTGAACTGCCCCCATACGAGCCGGAGTCGCTATTACTCATCATATCATTAGGCGCTTTTCCTTCACCCAGGACTTCTAGGTAAACAAAGATACAACACAGTCACCAGGTAGGATATTATGAGATACACACTCACGCGCGCACACACACACACACACACACATATGTATACATATACATACACATATACATAATTTCCCAAGACTTGAAACAAAGTTAAATTCATTGCCACAAGCAGCTAAAATTAATTTTAATAATGTATTTTACTTCGGTAAATGTACCTAAGATATTGCTACTTCAGTGCACAATCACATTACATATTTCAGGCAAAGAAGTGGAAACTCTGTGGTATTTTATGTTTATAGCACATTTTAATCTGGACTGGACACTTTTCAGGTGCTTTATAACAAGACACAATCAGAACAGCCTGTTCTTTTCTCCTTACCAAAACAAAGCCTTATATGTTTTTCTGGGCATAGCTGTCAGTTTTTCTCACATTTTAATTTACACTTTAAGTATATCCATTATTAGAGATTTTTTATCACATCTATGCTCTTGTTTGCAAGCCTTTTAAGCAATATTAACTAAAAATCTCTTTACCATCCCTTTGATGTCTAAATTTTTATCCTTTATTTATGTAGCTTTCACTCCCCTGGAATACATCCCGTAATTTTGAATTTGTTTTCAGTTTTCTCTTAAAATGACACTCTAAGATCCTTAAAGATCTACCTGTTATTACTTAGAATCCAACTTTCTATTCGAACTGTGTTTTATATTTTAATTACTTTTATGTATGTATTATACATACATTATCATCACATTCAATGTTGACAGTTTGTACCTGTACGTGACACGTCTTCTCGTTTTTTCCCGCCCCCTGACCTCTGTACAGTCCCCATCCCTATCTACACAAGCTTTCTTTCCTTTCTTTTACCATCACATTTTTCCTTTTGCTTCTTTACTTTCTCCTACTTGCCCTTGCCCTTTTCCTTTTGGATATTTTCTTCCTATTTCATGGTACCTGTCGTGCATTTTGGTGCTCACTTACATCTTCAGTTTCTCATACTAGAGAGAAGAAACGGTCTTTGCACATCTGTGTCCTATTTATTCTGCTTGTGAATCTGTCCCCGAGGTATATCCATTTGAGTATAGATGACTCACATTTGTCATTCTTTATTGTATCTCATTGTTGCATAGGATTTAATGTCCTCTTTCTTTCTTTCTTTCCTTCTTTCCTTCTTTCTTTCTTTCTTTCTTTCTTTCTTTCTTTCTTTCCTTCCTTCCTTCCTTCCTTCCTTCCTTCCTTCCTTCTTTCTTTCTTTCTTTCTTTCTTTCTTTCTTTCTTTCTTTCTTTCTTTCTTTCTTTCTTTCTTTCTTTCTTTCTTTCTTTCTTTCTTTCTTTCTTTCTTTCTTTCTTTCTTTCTTTCTTTTTTATATAGGGTCTCGCTTTGTAGTTCAGGCTGGCCCTGACCTCACTATGGAGCCCAGGCAAGCCTCGAACTCAGCAATCCTCCTGTCTCCGCCTCCGGAGTGCTGGGATTACAGACGTGAGCCACCACGCCCGGCACTGTGGTATGTGGTATTGATTGCTGGTGAGCGTGAGTCACCACGCCCAGCATTCTATGTGGTTACCGAAATCGAACTCAGGGCCTTGCGCTTGCGAGGCAGGCTCTGGAACCACTGAGCTAAATCTCCGGCCCTTAATGTCCTATTTCTACTGATCACATCTTGCATAAGCTCCGACGACAAGACATATATCTATTCTTTTCCAAGGTAGGTTTCTATGGCGTCCACTTCCTCCTGTTTCCCAAAACGGATGTTGCACACGTTGTGTTTTTATTCACTCCACAAACACTTGAAGTATGGGAAAACCTTGAAAATATCTGTAATTTACCTAAGTTATCAACCAAACTGACTAGGATGCACGCAGAAATATTAGAGAAAAGAGCGCTTCCCATCGCTTTCTATTCCATTCGCAACTCAGTATTTCAAAAGTTATATACTTAAACTACACTTAAAAGGACTGTGAAGATAGTATGTGTTCTTTAGTATGTTTTTTTTCCTTTGCCCATAAGCACATGGAAATGAGCGTGTTCAAAGGTAGCTCCAGTGGTGGCCGCTGGAATGCCAAGCCGCGGAGGGCAGCGTCTGTCCACAGCCTTCACGTTCTCTCCGCACCCCCTTTGCTCTCTCGTCTGTTACGTTACCTCCTGAGGGGCCGGAGCACACTTCACCCTTGTGCTCAGCAGAGATGGGCCATCGTGACTTTGGACTCATTTCTTCTACATTAAAATCTTACAGTGTTATAGTCTTATCTTTCCCTCATGCCCTCCCTTCAAAGATCAGAAGATCCTTCTTTTTAACGTCACTTTTTTTCTTTCATTATTTACCCCTAAGCCCCAAACCCTTTGAATATTTACTATTTCACAATATCAATCATGCATTCTAGAACACATTTATAACTTCAGTTTCTCATATCAGGGAAAATATATGATATATGAATTTTGTACATCTGTGACCTATTTATTTCACTCAGGAGTATGTCCTGAAGGTACGTCCATTTGAGTATAAATGATTCAATCTCATCATTCTTTATGGCAGAATAATACTCCATTTTATATTTAAAAAAAAAAGGAAACAACACTTGTGTATGTAGGGGTGGGAGAGGTAGGCTGGGTAGGGAAAGGGGGAAAATTAAGTTGTGTCATGCACTGGTACAAATTCTCAATGTGGAGTGTAATTGTGATGTGTATATATAATGTACCAATGAATTAGTAATAATATAAAAAATAAAAATAAAATGAAACATAAAAATTAAAAAAGATCAGAAGATCCTACTGTGCCCACACTAAACAATGAATTCCTCACCAGCACACATGCCATCAATGCCATGTGGTCACTGTTTCTCTCTGGTTGTTCTTCTGCTGCCTTTTTTTTTTTTTTTTTTTTTTTTTTTGCCTATGATCCTATGTCTGTGTTGCTTTGACTACGCCTGTGAGAGAGAGATCTGATGTAGAATGCTCAGGTATTCTACTTTGAGAGCAGCCTTCCTGCCTGGACATGGGAGATTATTTATTGCCTGGATATTTGCCATTTTGCCTATAAAATGGTTAACAATTATTTTTATTATTAACCTACACATCTCTATGTGTGTGTATTGCAAACTCGTGTCTGAAAAATTTACCCTCAGGTTCGTGATGGGGGGGGGCGCATCGAGAGATGAAGGCTGAGCCTTCATACTGACTGATAACTTTAGCACCTTCCCTTTCATTACACAGGGTCACTTTTTGCAAGTTTCTAAATTGCCCAAACTGGGCTTGAATTTGCAACCCTCCTGCCTTCACCAGAATTCAAGGGTTACAGACGCACCCCACACGCCCAACTTCGTGTTCTTAACTGTTGATGTGTCTGTTAAGCACAGATATGCTGCACCTTGATTTAGGACTCTCAGACCCTTTTGCTTGTATGCACAGAATATATTGTAGCTTCCTGTCTGTCTTTGGCCACTGTTACATTTACGAGCAGACAAAATTAGTATAGCTGTGTACAGCTGGAACATTTGTCCGTCCACACTGAGCCAACCACGCCAGTCTTTTTAAAATATTCTCTGAAGATTTCCACCTTTCAAGACCAGAAGTCATCTTCCTTTAAAACGTTATGACTTGAGTGGGAAATAAAATAAACTATTTCACTTCAAAATAAACTGTGAAGTAATGGCCTATCAGCCACCATTAACACCAACCATGTCAATCTCTTATCCCCACATACAGGAAGCAGGGCTAGATCAGGCTGTGACTGAAGGATCTCTAGTTCTGGCTCCAGATAGCTCTGGGCTCTTACAGAAAGGTGAAGCTAAAAACCCATAGCTTTCTGCTGGGCGTGGTGGCTCACACCTGTCATCCCAGCACTCAGGAGGCAGAGGCAGGAGGATTGCTGAGGTTGAGGCTTGCCTGGCTACATAGTGAACTCAGGGCCAGTCTGAACTACAAAGCGAGACCCTGTCTCAAAAAAAAAAAAAAAGCCATAGCTTTCTGGAAAATATTTATTAACATGTTACAATTCAAATAAGTAAAAACTGTTAGTAGCTGGAAGGTATGGCTGGAATAAAAAGTCAAAAGAAGACACAACAAGACCTGGGAATTCCATGCTGAAATCTAGAAGGTTGGCACTGTCTTTCGAACCTCCTCCAATTTACTTATAAAAACAGTTGGAATCACTAAGATGCAAAATGAAACAACATTTAACAAAAAGCTTAAAAGGAGATGTATTAGATTTCTAGGTAAAATATTAGGCCTCTAGTGAAGCTTGAATACTTACTTTAAGCATATCACAAACATGACATGGGATGTACTTATATTTTTTAAAGTAGGTATTATTGGGGTGGGAACTTAGTTCGGTGGCACAGTGCCTACCTGGCACATGTGCAGTCCTGAGTTCAAGCCCCGGTACAAAAATGTGAGACTAAGAAGAGCCCTGAGGTCCAAAGAGTGATAAACTGGGAAAAGCAAAAAGCCACGGGTGAACAAAGGGAACCGGGTGCGCCTCCCCGTTCTCCAGGTTGTAGGGATTGCTAGGAGCTCACGGCAGAGTCCAGAGTAGCCGGAGGCCACTAGACCAGTGGACAAGCTCTAGATCCTCTTAGGGTAGGAGGAGAAACATTCTGGAATGGAATTGAAAATTAGCAGAACAGGGGGACAAGAGGTACAAATGAAAAGAAAAGTCACACTACTGGCTTTCTGTAATACTTGAAAGCTAGAAAAGTTGTCCTGACCCTTTCTTCTTTCCAAATAGCCATTATTTGGGAGTGGTTGGACCAGTGGTGGTCCTGCTACCTAAAGGATTATGACACAGTTGTCTAAAGACCATCTCCTTGTTTGACTACGGAGTGATCTTCCTGGACACAGCACTGCGTGAGTGCGCACGCGTGCGCACACACACACACACACACACACGCACATACATATTTACTACTATATATACTACTTTACTATTACATACATAAATATATATTTACTACTATATACATATATATTTACTACTCTATATAGTAGTAAACCAGATCACAATATATATTTTATATTTAAGGTATGAAAGTTTTATTAGAAGATTATTATGTAAGTTACAGAATAAAAGTTGGTTCAAGGAAAAAAATTTTACTTGTTTCTTGACATTATCTGACTGTAAGAATAAAAGTAGCATCAGTGCATTCAAGAACACGTTAGTTCAGTACTCTTTCGCATATAAAGAAGAAGCTGCATGGTAATGAAAAATTAATAATAGCTTTGAGCCTAAGAATAACGTTGAATCTGACAAGTTTCACAGAGAAGTGAAATGAAAAAGGAGTGTAAGTTTAAATTTCAACCCTATCCACAGAAATTGTTTTCAGGGCCGGAGAGTTAGCTCAGTGGTTCCGGCGCCTGCCTCGCAAGCGTAAGGACCTGAGTTCAATCCCCGGTTACCACATATAATGCTGGGCGTGGTGGCTCACACCTGTAATCCCAGCACTCGGGAGGCAGAGACAGGAGGATTGCTGAGTTCGCGGCAGCTTGCCTGGGCACCACAGTGAGCTCAGGGCCAGCCTGAACTACAAAGCGAGACCCTGTCTCAAAAAGCAAAAAAAAAAAAAAAAATTGTTTTCAGAGTAATTCTTCACAGACAAGGATACCATAAATAATGTCAAGTTATATTTCAAAAAGTAATTGTTTTAGAAACTAAATGCAACACATAATAGTAGAATTTCTACCAAGGTTTTAAGTCGATGACTTCATTATAAAAGAAGTAAATTTAGAAATAAACACCCAGAAACTGAAGAAGAAAATAATGTGCTAGTAGTGTGAATTTGAGATTTATTGTGATGTCACATTAATTTTTATATTTATAATAAAACCATTTTAAAAATTCTAAATTTGTTTTAGACATATATTTTATATTAGTTAAGCCCACTGCAATACTTTCAAAACTCAAAAGATTCGTTCAATTATTAAATGAATAATGATAATAACATACACATTATCATACCAATATCTGACTTCATACAATGAATGACTTTTTATCTTAAAAATTCATTGGTAGTCATGCTGTATGTTGCTTTGTGTGCTTTGGCTAAAGTGACACAGGGGGTATTTAAAGCCAAACACTGAGGTGCTCTTAGTTTTCAGTTTATAGTTCAACATCATCATTATGTTTTGTGCACTTAAAATATACAAAAGGTGGGCCAGAGATTTAGCTCAGTGGTTCCAGCGCCTGCCTCGCAAACACAAGGTCCTGAGTTCGATCCCGGTAACCACACACAATGGTGGGTGTGGTGACTCACGCCCACCAGCCATCAATACCACAGACCACAGTGCCGTGTGTGGTGGCTCACGCCTGTCATCCCAGCACTCGGGAGGCAGAGACAGGAGGATTGCTGAGTTCCAGGCTTACCTGGGCTACATAGTGAGCTCAGAGCCAGCCTGAACTACAAAGCGAGACCCTGTTTCAAAAAAAAAAAAAAAATTGACAAAAAACACAGCAAAATGTCACTATGTCTTGTCTTTTTTAACAATCACTGATCTTTTCTGTTCTCATTTTTACCCATGTAAAGGGTGCAAAATGGTATCATTATGAATTAAGATAAGACTATTTTAAAAATTTGCTAACTATATTTTCCTTCTTTAAATTTCTCACTAAAACCTTTTCCTCACTTTTTCACATCAGGACCCTTCAATAATCTTAACTACTAGACTTCTGAACATTAAATACGTCACAGATACTGCCCAGACTGCAGGGGTGTTCCAAAAACAAAGGGCAATCGCACATAAAAGGGGAGATGGTGTAATTATATTTGGTTATTTCAGGCTACTTGAGAAAGACAATGACTCAAGCAAATGGCAAATTGTCGAGAAAAAGAAAATAATTTAATTTCAAGGCTATGAGGCCAAAGAAAATGGAGGCTCTTACCGGCGAAGATCATCACGCTTAGGGCCAACAGACACAAGGCCACATGGAGAAACGGGGGGAGCCGAATTAGACAGGCACCCAGCAAGGTACTGACGAATTCCAGGATAGATGTGAACTTCTCCTGGTCTGCTTTTCTGGTGTGGAGGCTGCTGCTGTAGATTACTGGGTAATCTGGGTATTGTCAAGTTTTAGAAAAGTCACTGATTAGGGAGACTCGTGTCTTTTGAGTTGCTTTTCTCAGGAATGCTTAATTCTATAATTATATATATGTCAAAGCATCTTTTCCAGGAAAAACAGACAAAGGAGAAAAAGGCTCCTTTTCCCAGCAGAGAGAGAGAGAGAAAAGCAACTTGCTTTCAGAAGACCAGAGAAAATAAAATGTACTGGTAATCAAATTTTAAAATGTTAAATAGCTTCACTCAGAGATGCCATCTTTTGCAAAGCTACTGAGAGACCACTGTACCACTCAACTGTAACTCTTTTGAGTGATATTAAAAATGAAAACCAAGGACAAATGAAACTAGAGGGTTTCTTTGGATTCTTCCTCATTAAAACCAGAAACCAACCTGAAGAGCTTTCCATATCCCTGAGTAAGAATATATATGCTCAAGTACTCACTGAGCTAAGTAAATGATTAATACACAATTAAGGGGGGAAATGGACAAATCTATACCAAATTTGGAGTCTTATGTAGATACTGCTACCTCAAAAGGAAGAGATATAACACTCTCTCACTCTTAAACTTGAGTTGCTCATGGTTGGCTTTTTCCAAATAATATACTATGGGTGGAGGAATTTTTTTTGCAGTAGAGAAACCTGATAAATATTACATCAATAGATAATCAAGGGTAACCTCAAGATAAAATTTATCTTCTACTTGATATAATGGAACCAGCGTTTTACCTCTGTGGTATCCTCTCTAAAGTACATAACCGAGGTTAATCACAAGAAAAATATTCACATTGCACATACTGAAGAGTCTTCTATAAAGTAATTATTAGCATTCCCCAAACTGTGAAGGTTATCAAAAACCAGAAAAAGGGGGCAAACTGTCACAACCTAGATTGTAAGAGGCAAGATGACTAAAGATAATGTATTTTCATAGATGGAATCCTGGAACAAGAAAAAGATTTCTTTTGACTGAGAAAAGAAAAAAAGGGTGGATCTCAGTTAATAATGCAGTATTAATATAAATTCAACTGTGGTGACAAAGGAATCATTCTAATATAAGGTGTTAACAACAGAATTTGCATCAGGTTAGCAGGTTATATAGAAGTTCTCTGTACTATCTTTGCAACTACTTGGTACACACATATTCTAAAATTAAAACTTTACACATGAGTATTTCTAGTACTAATCGCCTAGCCTACCAACTGTCTGATATTGCTTATGGTGACTTCATTGAATAGATATCTAGACATGTTGATTGCTTTGACAACCATTGTCAAAGAAGAGAAAGGGAAATAAAGTGAAAAAATTCAGGATATGTAATAGAGCACAGCACAGTCAATTGGATGGTGGGTACAAAAGAAAACAAGACACTGGGAATGGATTATTTCTTTTCACTTCAGAAACAGTTATTTCTAGGAACCTCATAGTCACTGTATGACAAATAGTACCGTTTTCCCTTTGAATCACTAATTGCTTACCGCTGTTGCACACACAAAAAAATGCTATTCATCTGTGCCTATTGATCCTTTTGTAAATTTGTGTGTGGGTGAGGTGAATGAAATTAAAGGTCTGGCACATGCTGGGCAAGTACTCTGCCCCTGAACCACACTCCAGGCCCCAAATGCCTTAATAGTTACAGTAGTTTTCTGTTTCTCTTGGATTTCTTCATAAATGGTCATGGTCAAATAATTACAATTATTGAACATTTATTCTCTTCCTTTTATTCACATGTGTTCTTTCTCTTGTATTTAACTAGACAGAAATTCTTGGACTATATTAGACAACAGAATTTTTGTCTGATTCCTAATATTAAAAGTCACCTTCCAAAAACTTCGTCATTAAACACAACATGTTATTGATACCAATTTGTTAGGTGTTATGTTTTACTTTGTTTTATATTTGAGGATCGTTTCCATAGTAGTGAGAGTAGCTTTTATATGATTATAATTTTCTTTCATTTCAAGTATTTAAGAGCTTTTTTAAAAACTCAAGTGGATACTGAACATTACCAAAGCTTTTTCCATGTGTAATGCAATGACCACATGGTTTTTTTTCCCTGACAGCCCATTATTATGATAAATTATGTTATTACAATTTCTGATGCAGACTGTCCTTGCATTCCTGAGATAAATTCCCTTCAATTTATGGTGTGTAATTAGAAATATTTTGCTGAATTTTTTGTTAATTAATATTTAGACATATTTAATGTAGGCTCAAAAGATATATTGCCTTATATGTTCCTTTTCCCATAGGGTTTCCATCTAGTGGTACTACTGCGCTGGGTGTTTTTCCATTTACCTTTCAGGTTTTTTCTATGCTTCTTGCTCTGCGGCCTGGGAGATAATGGAGTGATTCTCATCGCTGGGCTTCTCCACCCTACCCCTCTTGGTAGTGTCCAGTCATGTACTGGTAGAAGCTTCAAGAACAGGCACAAGTGAGGTGTGAGGACTCACTCCCTATCACTGGCTTTCTGTTCAGTTGCAATGTTTGGTATCTCCCTGTACCGGAAGTCTTTGGGCCCTAGTTTTTGCATCACTAGGCTAAAGGGTGGTATTGGTTTCTCCTGTTGAAATCTGGGTACAAAACTATCTCTGTGAGTAGTATTAATTCCATTCTGTTATATCATAAAGCTCCTTAGTTAAATTCTCCTTGCTTCCCAAGTGTGGTTATGCCAGTCCCTTCCTGTTGGGATCCTAATATAGGCACTAAAATTATGTTTACTTCAAAAATGAGTTGTGCAGATTTTGTTCTCTTTGTCTGTGAGAAAGAGATAATATAAAAGGGACACATATTCCTTAACAATTTGGTGGAACTTACCTATAAGGCAATTTTTTAGAGGTCATGATAAAGTAGTAGTTACCAGTACAGATCTCTTGTACTTATAGCAGTTTGGATTATTATATTGTGAAAAGGTTTATGTAAAATTTCAAATTAGTAGCATTTAGCTTTTCATAGTATAGTCATAATTTTTGAACATTTTCACAGACTTATTTTCCATGTTGTTTATCATTTTATTAATATACTCCCTCTTCCTTGATAACATTAGTGGAAAGTTTTGTCTTTTGTAGTGTTGTTTTAAACAGCAAGATTTCGAAGACCAGTTTGTAATTTTATCTCGCTTTTCTGTGATTCGCTTTATTACTATTATAATTTCATTATCCATCTACACACGTTAAAACACAACCACTTAGAATATGCAATTAGGAAGTAAATTGTATGTGCTATTTGGGAAAATAGTGTCATATATTCTAAAATAACCAAAACACCTAACACAGGACTGTTTGTACAGATCCTACAGAGAGGTCAGTGTCCAACTTTGTACTTTATAAGCTTTTGTTTTGGAACGTTTGCGTGAACAGGTAACATGGAAAGGAGTGAAGGCCTTCAGTTTCACTGGACGGTCCATTAAGAATATTGCCACAGTAACCTGCAAAGTGTAACTCTAATCACCAGTTGTGTTGAATTCACGTCTTCTGTGCCTCTTTACGTTTCCTCAGTCTCGCCTGTCTGAAGTATCCTGCTCTGCATCAGCCTCCACCCAGCTAGCTCCTGAACAGACCCTGAGGTTCCCGCTAACCCAGGCTGAGCATCAGATCCATAGACAGACCCTCCGCACCACCTTCGCCCTGGGGTAGACCAACCCGCTGCCAGATTTCCCAGTGGCCCCTGAGGCAGCTGAGTAGTATGGGGGGAGTTACTTCCTTGTAAAATAAAGCCCAGAAGGAGAAGTTAAACATGGAAGAGGGAAGGAGAATCACTTCCTAATAGAAAAGATACATTTAGGAATTCTGGGTTTTATGGTATCTTCCCTTTGCCAGCTTTGGCAGTGCGCAAAGGGAAACAGCAACAAATTTGGATCAGCCCGAGTCCCGTAGTTGACCCAGTTAACTCCCCTAGGGTAGCACCCGCGTGACCAAGGGATTCCACTTAAGTCCCTGTCAGGTCTAAAACTCTAGACAGTTCAACCGTGACTGTCCTGGAACTGTTTTTGACCTTCCTCCATGTTTCTACAGGAATACAAATGTTCTTGGTAAAATCAGTTTCTCCTAAATTTTTTAAATCCTAGAAAGACTTCTAAGAGGTGGCCTTAGTTTCAAAACATTCCAGGGTTTAGAAAATAATATAATCTCCAGTGAATTTCTTAAAGTGTATTCTTCATGTAAATTTGTCCCACAATTAACCACAATACAACTTTGCAACTACTGGGCTAGGTTAATAATTCCCCCCCCCAAAAAAAATCCTGGAAAACCAAAAGTCTTGGTGACAATCCGAAGAAGTTAGAATCCTTGTAAATTCCTGGACAGGAAGAGACAAGACTGTGTGGTCCTGATGGAAAACAGTTTGGCATTTCCTCAATAAACTAAGCAAAGAATTAGCCACAGAACCTGGCAATCCCCGTTCTGAGTATATCCTCAGCAGTTTCTTCTCCTTCAGCCCTGTGTCTGTGCTCGTCATCGCCGAGGCTGCTTGTCAAGGTGAGAGGTGCTTTGCGGAGAACAGAGCGCAGTAACACGACTCTGTGAGCTTTTACTTGTTCTTTCGCTGAAGACTGTCGACCTGGGTCTCACACCTGAACTCTTAAAATGTTCGAGTTTTGACAACAGCTGTTCCTCCTGTTAGTGTGCTGGGAAAAGATTAATTCAAGAGTCATCAGTTTAGAGCCCACTGGTTACTGGCAAAAATTATGCAGTCTTGTGCCTTAGGATTAGCTCCGAATCCGTACTGCGCAGAAATCCACTCCGCTCCCTTGTTCCCCACGGCAGGAAGAACAAGCAGCAGGGGGCGCTCTGAACACTGACGCGCGCAGAGGTCGTCTGATTGCGCCTGCACCGGCAGCACGACTGGCGTAGAACATCCCTCAGGGAGAGTGCCTTTCAGATGAACACACACACCAACACAAACGCAAGAGGGCTCTGAGGCTTAGTAATTTGGGGGTAAGAGTCTAGAATAATAAAACTATCAAGGTTTTTCTATAAGAAGGGGAACTTGTTTTCCCTACGCCACAATCAATAGAAATGCTACGAATATAAAATGAGGAATTCCAGTTGAAAAACATGGTGGAAGGAAATGAAATCACATGCCCCTGTTCAGAGAAATTCTCTGAATTATATAATGTTTAATATGAAGTAAACAATGTATAGACATAAATGATTCCAATAAACTAGGTTATATTTAGATTTCTAATTTTTTTTTTTTTGAGACAGGGTCTCGCTTTGCAGTTCAGGCTGGCCCTGAGCTCACCATGTAGCCCAGGCAAGCCCCGAACCCAGCAATCCTCCTGCCTCTGCCTCCCAAGTGCCGGGGCCACAAGCCTGAGCCACCAAGCCCGGCATCTGTGGTATGAGGTACTGACTGTCAGTAAGCGCACCACGCCCAGTACTGTATGTGGTTACCGGGGATTGAACCAAGGACGCTGCACCCGCGAGGCAGGCGCCAGAACCACTGAGCCAAATCTCTGGCCCCTAGATTTGTAATTCTTTAAGATCAACCTTTTTGAATAAGAATGTAAACTTAGAAACTCATATACCTACCAAAAGTAAATTTATGTATAATCTATATAGCATACAAATGGATGTTAGATACATATTTTTAAAAAATATACAGCTATTCATTTTTTTAAAAATTCTACAATTGGGAAGGATTTATTTGGTACGAAATTTTGTAGTGATGTTTTATTTCCTAGATCTTCAAAAACATAAGAAATACTTTTCTTACTTACCACATCATTTTTAAAGAATATGAGAGTATAATTCTATCTTGATAATACATCAGGATAAAATGGCATGTATTTGTTCAAAGCCGCTAAAGCTTTTTGAGAAATGGGAAATGTACTTGTCATTCTACAAAGTAATTTCATTAGAGAATTAAAGATTCAGTAAAGTATGATAAAAATATAGCTAAGAAGTCTGCAATAGTCAAAATACTAGTTCCTTCAACATTTTCTTAAAAAGCCACATTGTTTGATCTCTCTAATAAGTCCTGAGAATGAAAAAGTAAAGAGATTTTTCAGACCTCCAGGAGCTGACATTTTGGACACATATATGTGAAAAAAGTGAAATTTGATAAGTGCCTTTGTAGAGGTACAACTAAAATGTTTTAAAAGCTTAAAGAGAAAAACTATTAATTCTTTTTGATATTGTTGTCAATTTCTCACTGAGAAATGGTGGTCAATCAGGAGCTATTGGGGAAATTATTAAGTCTCTTTGATAGAGCACAAAAGTCTCGCTGTGAATGGTGGTTAATCAGAAGCTATTGACTATTTACCGGGTGGAGGCAAATGCAGGTGGATTGCATGTGATAAAGGAAGACTGTAGGTAAGACCATTTAAAGCAGAACAAAAACAAGACTGAAATAAGTATCCAGTATTTCAAAGCTAGATTCTCACTACTAAAAGTCTCCCAGTAGCCATACTCAGCAATCAGCAAAAAAATGCATTAAGATCAATGTAACATTGTTTCTGTAATTTTATCGCATCATTTCTTTATCATGATGTCCAATATTATACAGAGGAGCCTTGCATACCTTGGCATTGGTTATATTTCCTTTTATTCTATGTTCTAGTTTAATCACAGAGTTAGTTGGGCCTTTTCTCTAAAGCTTCACTGCTTATCCCTCTCTATTTTCTGAGAGAAGAGAGAGAGAGAGAAGGAGAGAGGGAGAGACAGAAACAGAAAATGAGAATGTGTATGTGCTGGTTGGTTGTCTTTTTGATCAATGAATTATCAAAGAGACCAAATTTGAGAAAAACAAAATTTGTGGTTTTATGTGTCAACGTGAAGGCTTTTGTCTACCCCCTAAAGTATCTTTTCTTGACCCAGGCATAAACTCTTATTAATGATTTATAGCCAAAGTATTCTTCCTCCCAAATGACTTTGAATTCTAAAGAAGATTAGAATAAATTAGCTTATGAAAATCAGTTTTCAACATCTATAACACATGAGAGAGAAATATACTTAGGAAGAGGAGCAAGCCAATCCATCCTCCATATTGTCAACAGCATTTATTTTTCTGTATGTAATACAAACTTTTAATACATTCTCTGCAGTATACAAATTAACCTTTAATTCATTTAATATTACCTTATTTTCAGACAAGCAATACTATTTATGTTAATCAGAAATTTTATTGTTACACAGCATTTTTATGTGTTAGATCTTGCTAAAGCCTCTGGATAGTCCTTGGTGCTGTTTTTGTTAAAATTCCCATTTCAGGGCCAGAGATTTAGCTCAGTGGTTCCTGCGCTTGCCTTGCAAGCACAAGGTCCTGAGTTCAATCCCCAGTAACCACATATAGTGCTGGGCGTGGTGATTCATGCCCACCAGCAATCAATACCACATACCACACTGCTGGGTGTGGTGACTCGTGCCTGTAATCCCAGCATTTGGGAGGCAGAGATAGGAAGATTGCTGAGTTTGAGGCTTGCCTGGGCTACACAGTGAGCTCAGGGGCAACCTGAAATACAAAGTGAGAACCTGTCTCAAAAAAAAGAAAAAAAGGGCCAGAGGTTTAGCTCAGTGGTTCTGGCACCTGCCTCGCAAGCGCAAGGTCCTGAGTTCGATCCTGGTAACCACATAGAATGCTGGGTGTGAGGACTCATGCCCACCAGCAATCAATACCACATACCACACTGCTGGGTGTGGTGGCTCACGCCTGTCATCCCAGCACTCAGGAGGCAGAGGCAGGAGGACTGCTGAGTTCCAGGCTTGCCTGGGCTACACAGTGAGCTCAGAGCCAGCCTGAACTACAAAGCGAGACTCTGTCTCAAAAAAAAAAAAAAAATTCCTATTTCAGAGATGGAGCAACTGAAATTCAGAGGGGAAGTAGGTGGATGACTCAAGGTGACACAGCTAGTTATAGATCTAGCACTTGTGTCAAGCATTCTGTGTTTTAATTGACTACTGTTTTCACTCTCCTTACAGTACTCTGTTCCTTGTTCCCTTGCGTGATGCTTACCTACAGTTGGGAGGGCTCATCCACAGAGATATGAAGGTCATTGTCTGTGCAGGACCCTGAGTCTAAATTCTTAGTACCTTGCAGTTTGCTGGATGCCATATAAAACAGTGAAATCATAAAAAAGCCATAAAATTGAAAAAAGCCTGTAGAATTATATGAGTCATGAGGTGATCACTTGCTTGTAGCATAAGACTGAAAAATATAAGGCCGAATCTTTTCCTCTACTTAGCCGGGAACAGGAGGGGCAGGTGACTCCAATTTTTGATAGCACACATAGCTAAAAAATACTACAAATATTGTTTGGGGAGTTAAAAATAAAGTGTAGTAAGTGATTAAATGTGTGAAACAGAACCCTGGAATAATTGGGGTCAGCTGTACAATGCAGTTAAGACTGTGTTCTGTCATCAGACACCCTTGCCTCACGGTTCACAGTCTAAGTAGTTTTGGGCAAGTTTCAAGCTCAGTTGACCCCCCAGTGAAATAAAAATAACAATAGCTCTAACACCAGGGCTTAAATGATCAAGAATATAAATTATTAATGCAAGGAAAACTACATAAAGGAAAAGGAATTCATTTCCTTGCCAACATCTTAAAATGTTGAAGAAAGAGGTATATTTAAATAGCTACTATTTCTTATTTTTTACATGTATCTAAAGCAAATTTTAATGCCCAATATAAAGTGTTATGTTCTAATACAAAATGTACTTTAGTGAAATATTATAAATCAATAACATTATTATCATCATCTTAACTAATATATAACTAGAGTGTAGCTCCAGAATGGAATTAAAAATTGAACTATTTGGTTAATTTTATTAGTTTAGATTAATCCAGGAAAAATGAGCTCATGTCTCAAACCCTGATCTCATTTATGAAAGGTAAATGCGCAAAGACATTATCATGTGGCCTAAAATTTCACTTATTTTTACATGCTTTAGTTTCTATATAAATCTTACATTTGGTGAAAGTTTTAGTAAGACATATTTAGACTTAACTGTCAGCTATACAACATCTGTAACAGAAAAAAAGATAAAAATCATATTATTTGATATTATCCACGAATTTTTGGTCAAGAGTAGTGCTTGTTTAATTAATTGAGATTACACTTGAATGATGCCTTCCTTTAAATTAGTTAAGTATATTCAATTTTCCACTGCATAGTACAAAACAGAGTAGGGAATTATGAAAATGTATGAAAACAAAAGCAAAGAACAAATCAGTGAGTGGCTTTTTTCTCATGTACTTTTCTGTGATTATAGACTACTAGGTAGAGATGGAATCAAACATTTCAGTGTGTACATACTTCAATTTAAAAATGCTACTGAGATGAGGCAGAGAAAAATATACTCCATCTATGTTTCATTAACATTTCTGGTGAACATATTCAAAACAAAACACAAAAAGTAAAAGCTGCCAGGCGTGGTGGCTCACGCCTGTAATCCCAGCACTCGGGAGGCAGAGACAGGCGTTTTGCTGAGTTCGAGGCTTGCCTGGGCTACATAGTGAGCTCAGGGCCAGCCTGAACTACAAAGTGAGACCCCGTCTCAAAAAAAAAAAAGTAAAAGCTAAATATTTCCTCAGAGGAATCCGTAATACCCAGAATTGATTCAAAACCACGTCAATGGATGTAAGAATGTATGTTTTCTGTACATTTAAATGGTGTGCTATTTTTAAAGAGGAGAGAAAAGTCACTTTTAAGTTGTGTACAGGTGATTTTTTTCACAGATGAAGCTTTCAAATAAAATAATTTTATCTATTTTAAGGGAAACAAGTTATGTATTTATATATTTGTAAATTTTTTTAGAATTTGATTTCCCTTACTGTCTTCCAGAGACATTAACTAAAATGTAGTTTAGGAGAAAAAAAATCTTCTAATTTTATCTAGCCTTTTTATACTGTTAGATATTCTGGATAGTTAATAAATGGACATATGCCATAAAGACCGTTCCACAGCAAGATATGAACAACTCATGGATTTCAAAAAGGAGGGCAAAACAGGGTAACACTCAAGGAAAATGATTTCTAATAGCAAGAGATACGGAGTTGTCGTTTCATTCTGTGATGTTTGAAGGGTACTATTTGAAGAAAGCATTCACTTCCTCATGCCTGTTGCCCAAAGCAAGGGAATGTCATCCTCATTGAGGTCAAGTGTCCTCTGTTGCCCCAACTTCTATCCTTGAAAATTTCACAGTTCATTATGCTGCATATACAGATCATGGGGATTCATCTCAATCACATTACAAAAACATTCAAAGGCTGGAAATGATTTACTTTTCAAAGATCCACTGGTCACACCACTTGGTTTTAATAGAAATATACAACTATGGCAGATAATGCCATCGAACACGTCATGGTCCAGAGTTTAATCTGCCACCCTTTGGTGCTTATCTCTGACATTTATCCAGAAGTTGCATCTGATGCCAAGCTTGGTCATGCAGAGAATGTGAATTTAAAGAGCCATTTTCATTTATAATAAACAGACCCAGCTGGGAACACAGCTGTTAAATGGGATGGGAAATCAACATCTCCTGCTACCTGGGATGGTCTATTTATGAAACCATGAAGAAAAGCTTTCAAAATCCATACATAAAGTAGCCTACCATTGATGTAGGTTTCCTTTCATGAGCGGGGGAAAAAAGATGAAATTATCTGAATCACATATCACAGAAGAAATAGTAATATTTTAAGAAGTACTGAAACCTGTACATCCTAGTGAAAGTCTTTGATTTTAACATGATTTCCTGGTTTTTTTCCATGTAGATTTATAATTTGAGGTTTGGAATAATAAAGAGGAAAAGGTGTCAATTGTAATAATTTTTGCACTTTATTCTCCTGTCTCACTTAAAGAATAAATAAGAATAGATTAGCAAATATAGTACATGAAAATAAACTCCAAATGCTTAAATAGAACAACAAATTTTCTCTTAAAACAGTTAAAGGAGGTAAATGCATTTACTCATAAAGTTTCTGTGTCATTCTTTGACATTTATGATTTTATTTTCATTATTGTATTTTTTCTAGTTTCATTACATATATAAACTTGACTTTGTAAAATAAAGTAATCCTCAATCTCCATGATTTTACTTACATCTTGGCTGCTGAATATCTATTCATTTTACATCAGACACATCTTTAGATGCCAATCCTGAATTCTATAGATTGTTCAAAGGTCCAAAATGAAGAAGAATTACATCATATTTCATTTTCCTATTCTAATACTTACTTCAAAGGGCATTTTAACATTTTAAAACATGTCCAATATTCATAACAGAGATACACATTGAAAGCATTTTACCACATTCTTTAGTGTTCAATATGGTTCCTGAGTACATTGTAAGATAGATATGTCAGGATATTAACACCATTCTGTGATATATTCTATTCTAAATCATCCATGTAGATTCATCTAACCAACAACTAAACCTCTGTAGGAAGTGTAATGACTAAGTTTGGGAAGCTACTAGATTTTAAGAGCATAAATTGAATTTGGAGTTTTCCTTTTTAATTTATATTACATCCTTTATATGTATTAAATTCTTTACTTCTTGCAGTGCAAAAAACATTAAATATTATCATTAAACTCTCACACATTATTTTTAATGAAAATGTACTTTATTATATTTTGTGGATTTTACCTAACATATATCTTAGAATAATAGCTAATTTAGAGAGGAAACATAAAATTCAGGTATTTACAACCTTTCCCCAGTTTCACAACATTTTATTACATACTTCATAATTCTTTTTTTTTTTTTACTTTTGAGTGTTTATATCAATACCTGGCACCTCTTTAACTGAAGCTATCACCAAATAACTATTTGGTTTACAGTGCTGCTTACCATTCAAATACTTCCTCCATAATACATACCTATCTTAATAATACATGTGTTTCTGAAAGATTGCAAAAGAGTGAAAATGTGTGGTTCTATTCAGAGAAAATAATTAATGAATAAAAGAAACAGAGGTAACAAAAGCAAAAAGTTTACAAATCTCCTGATTGCTGAATTGCATACTAAAGATTTGGAACTGGTTTTATATTACATTATTTTTGCCTTAACATACAACAATCAAATAAGACATGCTGTCCAAATTAAGTAATTGGTCAACACTATATTTCAATATATCTATTAAATTATCCTACTGAAATTGCTATTTGGTCATTTCTCTTCTGTGAAGTGTCCTTGGTTCTGTGTAGGAAGGTTCGATCTCAGTTCAAGATGAAAGGTCTTTAAAACAGGCATTGCTCAGTTCAGAATTTTACAGAGAAAAATAGTTCAGCTATTGAGAAATGCAGTAGAATATTGTCCAAGATGGTAAATAGAAGCATGGATTTCTCTCACGATTAAATTCATACCTTTTATGTGATCTACAGAAATCTCCCCCAAATACTAGGAGACAGCCACTAATAAAACACCTAAGAGTCAGTGTTCAAACAGGTGACATCAGTGAAAATGTTGGAATAAGGACACGTGAAGAGTTTCTTTCCCGCAAAACCAAAACCTACCGTATGCTGAATGTTTTAATTATGTTTATCTAAACTGTGCCGGTAAAGGTTTTCCTTCAAAAAAAAAAACAAAACAAAACACCTCACTTTAAATGCCAGGCATGGTGGCTCACACCTGTAATCCCAGCACTCGGGAGGCAGAGGCTGGAGAACTGCTGTGAGTTTGAGGCTATCCTGGGATACATAGTGACTTCAGGGCCAGTCGGAACTACAAAGTGCGACCTTGTCTCAAAAAACTAAACAAACAAACATATAAGCAAAAAAGCTCATTTTCTCATTAAAAAAATACTACTACAAAACATTATCATATTCAACTTTTTCCAAAAAGTTGAAATTAACCCAAAGTTTGCAGCGATCCTAGGAATCAGAAGTGTTTAGTGAAAAAAAGCAGTTGAAGCTTTAAGAAAAAAGAATTCTGAAGTGTTTTCACTTAACCTTCATCCCAACTCCATCCCTCATTCTCTAGATTGCAAAAACCTTGAAAATTACAAAATTTTGAATTTCTTATTCCAAGATAGGAATGATTACTAATCCCAGTGGGTAAATTTCTGGAGGATTTATTTGACCTCAGTGAGTCTGAGTAGCTTTTCTGTTAGTAGCTTTTCTCCAAGGGCTATTTATCAAAAGACTTTTTTTTTTTTTGCTGCCAGACCCAACAAATAAAGGTAGAATAAGCAATAAACTAGCTGAGAAAGATTTAAAGGGAAATCTGCCAAACGAGGTTTAGAATGCTGGTAAATGCTCCACCAAATTCCTAGACATGGAGAGAACTTCATGCACGAGTAGTGTGTGCATGCTCAGAAAAAGC